>CAJNJA010016453.1:0-36760 GCA_905231915.1 Symbiodinium necroappetens | reverse complement strand
GAAAACCTCGCAAAACACAGGGTTTTTCCTGTTTTTTACTAAAATACCTCCCAAACATAAACGACACACCCCGCGCAGCGGCAGACGCACGTGCTTCCTTGTTGTTGTTGTTGGTGGTGGTGGTGGTGGTGTTGGTGTTGGTGTTGGTGGTGGTGGTGGTGTTGGTGTTGGTGTTGGTGTCGGTGTTGTGTGCTGTTGGTCGTTGTTGGTTGTTGTGGTTCAATGTTTTTGTTGGGTTTCGGTACGGGGTCTAGTGAGTCTAGTGCTTGGGAGCGTCGTGGCAATCACAGCGCAACGCAGTCAGTGAGTTGCCTTCTAACCTGCGCACACAGTCTTTTCATGCGCAGCTCTGCATACCGTGTGCGTTGTGAAGTGCACTCGCCTTCACCTCAACATGTCGTGACAGATGCTGTGAGTATAGGACGATTTAATCTCGAAGTCGACGAGACCGTTGAGAAGATCAGGTTCAAGTTGTCCACGCTGTCCAATAAGTTTGGGCTCTTAGTTCGCTGGGCTCATGAGGCCACAGTGATCGCAGTCTTCACCGGGTTCGCCTTGGAGAGACATGTGCGGCGCCCTGCTGCCCCCGCTGGTTTCCAATCAGCAAAGTCGTAGATGCCGGAGCCGCGGCTTGCCATAAATGTGCTGAACACCACAGCCGGGCAGCAGAATTCCATTCCGCACAAGCAATGAGCACCTGAACAAATCCTTGACTATTCGTCACTACTCTCAGAACGCACTGTCCAGTAAGCCAGGAACGGGCATGCCTAAGCTGCAACTAATCAGGGTGCAGGATTCCGGGATTACAGTCCTTTTTCATACTTCGTTGCATCTCGAACCTTTGGTCTAAGGTGGACGATCAGGTGTTGTTGCTGCTATGCGGCCTGGGTCTCACTGCTTCAGCCTCAAGGGGGGGCAGGTCAGCTTGATTGCTACAGTCGAATTTTTGGTTTGTACTGACTGCACATGCTAGAAGTAGTGCATCTGCCAGAGTGGTGTTGATGATCTTCATGCTGTTTGGCATGCCTTGTGATAGCGCTACTAGTTTGCTTGTTTATTTGTTTGTTTGCTTATTTGGTTGTTTGTTTGTCGTCACTGTCTTGTTGGGCATCGTCTGCACCATGTACCGCTTTTGTTTTATGCATATCGAATTTTTACGCCAGCAGTGCTACTCTCGCCATGATGTGTCGAATCTTTGTTGCTGATCAGGACACCGGTGCAAAGTACTTCTACTGGTTTGGATATCTGTCACCATGATTGCCTTGCCATCGCTTGTCGTCTCACTCTTTTGATTGCTGTTTTTGATGGCGCTTGGTGCTCCATGCCCGGATTTTGGTTGCAATGGGCTTTGTCGGGGTTGTTGCCGTCTTGATTTTTGTTGGCGCTGTCGGTGTCATTGCTAGTTGTACCGCTGCTTGGTTACTTGGCTTCAACCGTGTGGTTGTCGGAACTGGTAATGCTCGTGTCATTCGTCATTCACAGCAAGCACAACCGTCGCCATCATCACAATCAGCACCTTTATCAGCATCATGACCGATATTGTAGATGTTGCTGCGGAGGGAAAGTCGCAGACAGGAGGACGAAGAAGAGACAGTTAATTTATTTGCATTTGTTGCTTCTCCCTGTTCCAGCAACATGGACTTGCAGTACTGTAGCTCATGACTGGAAATAGTTTTGCGAGTTGCCGCAGCAGCAACCGTTGTAGAATCTGAGATGTCGTTGCATCGAGAAGAACACGTCGCTGCATCGAACAGTGGGGCCGAAATGCAGACATCGAAGCAGCAGGCGACAGAAAGAAGACTGGTCACAAATGGCAATAATACGAACACCCGGCATATTGGCACGTACGAGTACAAGTGCCTGTAGTTTTTAAAAGTTGAGGTATGGGCACAGGTTCTGGTACAGCCGCTGCTGCTGGTGACTTCTGCCATCGGTGGTCTGCTACCCTCCTTGCCCAGGCGTTGTGTATCAGCTCCGTGCAAATGGCGGCGCTGCGGTACTTGGCTGCAGCCCTGTCCTGAGAACCGGGGGGGGCTTCTGTCGGGATCTGCAGTGACAATTTCTTTTGCCAGGCTCTGTCGTTCAGTCTGCTTGGCCTTCAACTTCATTCAGGGGCGGAAAAAAATCATCATCCGAGGCCTATGCTCCGAGGCTGTCCCGCAGTGGTGATCTCAGCTCCTTCTTTCCCGTCGTATCAAGGTAGATGCTGCTGATGCCTCTGTTTCTACTAGCGCTGCTGCCGCTACTGCTACGAAAGGGCATGACTGCTAGTGGTATGTTGCAGCTTTCCGTTGCCTTCAGGCCTGCGAAGCTGAGCTGGAGGGGGAATAGTGACATAGTATGACGCAGGACATTACAGTGCACGATGACTGCAACACGGCATGCTTAGGCAGTAGCGTCGAGCCGTAGATGAGATGTGGGCCAGACAAGGATCCAGGGTTGTGGTGCACAATCGCAAGACCTGGATATGCTAAGACAATTGCAAGCTGGTTGCTGCACGCACCTTGCGCTGCAATTGCTCGCGCTGCAAGTGCCCTGGACGGTTTCACCTGCCGACGCTGTGCGGCGTCTTGTCAAAAACTTGAGTGCTCTTTGTCGTGTGTTTGGGAGCCTAGTAGTCGTGTCATGTCATA
This sequence comes from Symbiodinium necroappetens, assembly GCA_905231915.1. Taxonomy (NCBI): domain Eukaryota; class Dinophyceae; order Suessiales; family Symbiodiniaceae; genus Symbiodinium; species Symbiodinium necroappetens. The sequence goes on along the minus strand of CAJNJA010016453.1, from coordinate 34,127 downwards.
GTCGTCGCACCAGTCCCAAAACCAACGAGGAGAACAACCACGACTGTTTGCGAAACAACAACGACGGCATTGACGACTGCAGCTACTACTACTGCTACTGTCTCTTGCTACTGCCACTGAATCTGCCACTCCTTATGTTACTGCCACTCCTCCTCTCCTCCTCCTCCCGCTGCCATGCTCCTACTCCTACTTTAGCTCCTACTCCTAATTCTGCTCCTGCTTCTACTGCTACTACGACAGCCAACATGGGGACAACAGTAATTACAGCATGCATCATAGCCACAGCAGCAAAAACTCGCCACATGCACAGCTTAACAAGGCGAACATATTTTCACGTCAAAGATAATGTCTACAGTTCTGACATGCGAATGATAATTGTAACTGCTTCGCATCGTCTGCCTCGGCCCTGCCGCAGCTGAAGAGTACTCCCCACATCAGGGCCCATTTAGCAGGTTCAGAGTGCACAAGACGAGCAAGGCGGAAGGTTGGAGTTGGGGAAAACAACAACAATACTACGACAACAACTACGACTACGACTACGACGACCGCGACCACCACCGCCACCACCACCACCACCACCACCACCACCAGCACCACCACCAGCACCACCACCACCAGCACCAGCACCAGCAGCACCACCACCACCAGCCTTTGAAACGTTCTTTCATGGCTACTATCAGCATTGATGCTGTTATGATTGCTTCCGCTGTTCTCAGCTCTATTTGAATGAGGGCTTGTCAGGCTACTCGTAGGAGCAGCCTCCAGACAGGATGCAAAGTATGAGTGATCCATTGGATGCCGAACCATTAAACATTACAGTAAGCAATGCAGTAGACAGATGAATGCATAAATACATCAATGGCTACACACATGCACACACACACACACAGACGGCATGCATATGAGCGGTTACCCCCATGCAAGGGATCCTCTAGGTTTTCATACTACATTTCCAGATTTATATCCAGATATTAAAATGGCGGTTCACTGCATGAAACGTTCATTACATAGTACGGCCATGTATCCTTTGCCACTTTAAGTTGTAGATGATATATTTTGCTTCTCGTTTCGCGCTCGATCTCCAGTACTCCACAATTTGTCCCAGGACATATAGGAACTTATGATTACCATGCCATGTCCTAATACATTTTCTTTGCGGTCTAGAGTAAACTGTTACGAGTATGGTTGCATATTCATCAAGGCACTTCTGTTGTATTTTAGTGCATATCATTCTCTACCACTATACGCCATCGTGCGCACAGGGCTTTGTTGGACATGCCTTCAAACACTGTTATGTGTCATCATGTGCTAGTGCATGTAGCGCTAGACTACTGCCTGCGGTTATACGACAGTGAGGCATTGCATGCCGGTGTTGGTACTGTTGAAGTACTACTCGTAGCAGCCTCAACTGATAGTCCAAATTGTGGTACACTCGTAATGCAGGCTTCTGTCAAGTTTCGTGTTCATACATTTACATCTGTGCACGACTAAAACGCTTCGCGTCGTGCCACTCGGCCGAACCCGTCACTTCGAGTGCACAAAACAAGAGCAATCAAAGAGGCGGAGGCAGGCAGGCTTTGCGGGGGGGAGGGTATTCAGAGGAGGGGAAGCTGGGAGGATCCCTCTGGGAAGCTCAGAAGGCTTCGGCAGGGGCCCGAGGCGAATTTGGAATGCCAGCGACTATGACTAGGATTCCAGTGATATGATACCGAAACATGCTGACCGTTTTCTCAGAGGGTGTTGGCCGGCTTCGGGAAGGAACAGATTCCTGTGCTCAAACACTCAACTCCCAAACAACAGAGGAGCTGCCTGTTGTCCGGGCAACCCGAAGCTGTCCGAAGGCCACGAAAAAGAAAGGCCAGGCAGCTTCGTCGTCGTCCTGCTTGTGGCCATCGCCATCAGCACCAGCATCACCGGCATTGCATCATGAGTAGTCATCACATTCACGCAGAATTTCGATAGTATTTTGGAGTGATCACCAGCAAGTGAACGACAAAGGGTGCAGGTGTCTTTGGCTCAAGAGCTCGCAGCGACAACCTAACTGCCGCGCGGTGTGGAAGGCTCGTCCGTCAGTTGAGGGCCTACCCGGTTGCCATTTGCTGCGGGTTGGCCGTGTGGGGCGTAGGCCATCAGTTCTCTCCTCTTATGTGCCTGACTGCTGTTCTCTCTCTTTTGCAGATCTGTTCTTCTGATCCTGCATCACTCACCGGTCCCTGTCCTGTTGCAAGCCGAAACCCCGAACCTCAACCTGAATCCTCGGACTTCCGACCTCGATTTCGAAAGCTCGTGCCAAAGCCTCATCCCAACTGACGGTCTTCAGACCGAGACTTCTGGCAGCAAGACCCTGAAGGGCCCTAATGCCAGGAGATCCGCGGAAGCATGCGAGCCGTCGCGTGGTCCTCAGCTTTAAATCGGAGGGCTTAGGGCCCTTTAGGCCCCTTGGCTGAAGGACGTCTGCACCAAGACCAGATCCCCACATGCGCTGCGTAGAGTTTCTCCGATAAGTTTGAAGCACACGCGTGACCTCTCTGACCATGCAGATTCCATTCCTGATAGTCTTGCTGGTTCGAGCTGTGCTTCGGAACATAGTTCAAGTGTGATTATCGCTACCAGGCGCGACTGTCGTGTCTACTGTTCACATGTGTTCACTCCCGTTGTTCTTGGCCAGGACTGCTGCCATCCTTATCGTATATGCTTCCCCAAAACTCATCAAAGCAGCCGGTCCGTCAGCGAAGCGGAAGGGACTCTCTGACTGAACTCCCGAGCTGGTCCCTTCTTTCCTCTTGACTTTAAGGCCAGTCTCCGCTCTTCTCGGAGCTGTTGGCATCATGTCCCATTGCAGCTTTATGCAGACAGACTCGGGGTCTGGAGCCATGACTCGTTGAGATCTTGGCCGGAGCTCGATGTTCTTGGATGTCCGCGTGTCGCAAGCAGTGCACTGCTTGAAGCAAGCTCGCGTTGTACGAGTTCGGGCAAGACCAGAGGCTGTTGGATCTGAGCGGAATTCCACATCTTGAAGTCATCACCCAAAAAGAGGTTGTGATTGTCCAGAGGCATCCTCTGCCAGATGGTCGCCAAACGTGACCCTCCAACTGGACAATGTCCGACTTGGTCATCGTCAAGAATCTGAAACAGCACGAAGCATCGAAACCCCACAAGCCCACTTGCCTGCGAACCAAGCCTTTCAGGTCGCCGGCGCCGTGCTGGGTTACGTCGCCCTGTCTCTGTGCGGATGCACAACCTCAGGCGCAAAAACAATGCAACCTATGCATGCATATATATATATATTAATATAATATGATATTATATGATATGATATGATATGATATGATATTATATTTTCTTATATTATGGTATATTATATTATATTATACTATATTATATTATACTATATTATATTATACTATATTATATTATACTATATTATATTATACTATATTATATTATAATATATTATATTGTATTATATTATATTATATTATATTATACTATATTATATTATAACATATTATATTATATTGTATTATATTATATTATACTATATTATATTATATTATATTTTATTATATTATATTATATTATATTATATTATACTATATATATACTATATTATATATATATATATTATATTATATATTGTTTTATTATAAACATATATATATATGTGTGTGTGTGTGTATGTGCCGGTAATATGGATGTATGCATGTCTGCTCATGTATGCATGTTTGCATGCCTGTCTGCCTGGCTGGCTGTCTGTCGGTCGACCTGTCTGTCTCTGTATGTCTGCCCGTCTGTCTGTATGCCTGTATTGATGTATGTACATATGGACGTATGTATGTATGCATGTATGTATGCATGTGTGCATGTATGTTGTTTGTGTGTTTGTGTCAGAATATAGTCTTCAGGTCGAAAGACCACTTCTCCACATCGTGGCTCAAGACCTGCACTTTGGTGCATACAGAGACAAAGCACTGAAGTGAACGTTCAGGTTTATGTTGTGTTCCAGCGAGCCTCGCGCAGTACTTGGAGGTAGTTTTAGTGGAACTGGCACATTTTCCCTTCCGACAAACTTTTTGTGTTTTGCACATGATTGGCAACCGCAGATCAGGAACGTTCAAAGACCCTTTTTTCATTCCCGAGCGGGATGTCACGCTGTCAGAGCTCCGCTCTGTTTTCCCGGTGCCGATATCTTGGGTGAGATTCTGTGGTCGGTCCCTGTGCAGATGGGCAACTTGAAGCGTACGTGACAACATATAATACATAAGCAAATATACATATATACATATATATCCACATCTGTACATTGATAATGTACATCTATACGTTTATACATCTGTACATTTGGGCATCTACACATATTTTAATTTTGCACTTATACATGCATACATCTGCTATAGAACGACACATACATACATACATACATCCATACATACAGACAGACAGACAGATGCACATGTATACATATACACGGAAGATTACATCGAGAAGCGGCGTCTTGCGGAAACCGCGCGCTGCTCAAAACTGTGGTTACAGATTGGCAGTTCAGGGTGAAACGACAAGGGTTTGGGGTTTAGGGGCCGATTTCCAAATTGCACAGTTGGCTTAGGTGTCGGGAAAGCTTCCGTCCACGATCTTGTTTCCAGGTGAAGATGGCGGAAAAAAAGATGGAGATAAAGGACTGGCTGGTCCGACCCCAATGGGATTTTGCGCCGAAAGGAGAAAAAAATTACGCCGTGCCAATGCTGCCACCGCCACTGCTATTGCCAATGCAAATAGAGCTGCTAATGTTAATGCTGATAATGCTTCTGCTGCTGCTGCTGCCGCTGCTACTGCTACGGGCTACGGCTATGGCTATGGCTGCTTCTCCTGCTTCCCGCCGCCGCTGCTGCTGCTACTGCCACTGCGACTACCACTGCCACTTCCACGACCACTACCACCACGTCGCCATGACCACTACAACCACCGCCATGAGCACGACGACGACGACTCCTACTGATGCTCCTATTGCTCTGGCTGCTGCGGCTGCTGCTGCTGCTGCTGCTATTTTGCCGTCTTAGCGCAGTGCTGTCAAAACCAAAAGGCTTCAAGTGCCCAGATTTCTAAACACCACTCTCTAATGCTTGAGCTGTTCGACACAACACTCCTGCATGACGACGAGTCTCTGAAGTTCACTTGAACTGGAACTCTCTGTCGCATCGGATTCTTTGCAAAAGTATGACGGGCATCGATCCTTTCGCAAAGCCTCACGTGTGCAATGGTGCTGGGAATGGCGCAGTTTTGCAGGAACAACTACTACCACGGAGCCTGAGCCTACGACGACCACAACGACCACAACAGTAAGACCAGCAGGCAGGAAGAGGGTTCATCTTGCAGTTCTGCGTCGAAGATCTTATTTTGCATTCTCTCAAGATGCAGCTATCGCATGTGATTGTGACGGTCGTGGTCTTGATAAGCATGGATGATTTCGGCCCATCTCGTGTACAGTGCCAGTCTTGATCCTGTCTCGCAGCTTCTTCCCATCGCATTGATGTTTTGCACCCTTCCCGTTTTTCTCCCGAGCCGCCGGTTATCACTTCTTTGTCGACTTCGCCTGGCTCTAGCCTCTAAGATGCGCTTCTCCGCCAAGGACCGATCACATGCCCGGCGGATTTCCAGAGGGCACATTGCTCGAAGTGCATGCCCCAGGCCAGAATGATGACGATGAGGGCTTATGACGATGCTGAGGATGAGGATGTCGATGTATTAGCTTTACTGTCGCCATTGTTTTCATTGTAAAGCAACAGAAGCCATCTTGAATATCAGCTCTTGAGGTTTCCAGTATGCAGCGAGTGCACATTCAACCGGCAAGACCTTGTTAGGAAGAGCCCGAGGGCTGGCTTGGGGTGTCTGACCTAGGTGCTACTGGACCGGTGGTCCGGATGGCGAGACAGAATGCCTGAAAACTCAGTGGAGGTGCACCAGGTCGCTCACAGGCACGTAAGCCTGTCGTTGGAATGAAAGGGTCCCACAGAGGAAGCTGGGTCTTCCTGATGTTGGGGCTTAAGGTTTGCTAAGATTGCACTTTCAAGTCGTTGAACAGCTCAGCACTGGGCCCAGAACCCATCAGTGTCAGACTCCTACACACTTGCAAAGCTGCAAAACTTGTGGCCTAGGCCGCGCCTCAACCTGTAAGCTCAACAGCGCTGAGTATCAACCAGCCAACCCACATTGCGCTTACCCAGGTCAGGACTGCTCGTCCCCGTACACTTTGGAGGACAAGGCCAGGACTTTGGTGTGCACAAGCGCCAAGGCAACAGCAGCATTATTCATACCAGCAGCAATAGCAGTAGATCGTCGTCGTGGTCGCAGTGGCGGTGGTAGCAGTAGCTGGAGCTGTAGCAGTAGCTGTAGTAGATCTAGTCGTCGTCGTAGTAGTAGTAGTAGGAGGCGTGGTGGTGGTGGTGGTGGTGGTGGTCGTAGTAGTAGAAGTAGCAGCCACAGCAGCAGTAGCAGTAGCAGTAGCTGTAGTAGAAGTAGATGTAGCGTCGTCGTCGTCGTCGTAGTGGTAGTGGTAAGCATCATCATCAACAGCACCATCACCGGACCATCACCTTTATCGAGTGTTCCATGCCTTACAATACAAGCCAGTCCGAAGTGTATCCAAACGCAAAGGCCTGCCAGCTCAGCTGCTCCTCCCTGCCTGCACCGGATCCAAAGCCGGGCATGTGCCGCCCTGACTTCTGTCTGGAAGTCCCGGGAATTTTGGGAACTCGGGGCCTTGGGTGGGGGTACAGTCTGGGTGCAATTTGGTTTGCGCTTGATGCTTCCAGGAAATTGCCATAGATTTGTGTGGAACGTCCAAAGCGACATGATGGACTATGGGGATGTGATGACGACCAGTGACTGGTGTCTTTGGGTTCGACACTCGCATCGGCTGTGGCAAGAGTAACATCCCCGCAGCGGTACGCTTTCAGCATACCTAGCGCCACCAGTCTTAAACCCTCAACCCAATCAGACTTCTGAATGTCACTAGTACATTGCAACGCGAAGAGTGCGCGCGAGTCCTTGAGAGCCAGGCCCGACAACGCCATGAAATACAACGGAATCAGCTGGCCGACGGTTTGCTTCGACGACGCGGAGGCCCCCCCGAAGAAGGGTTTCTTGGGCTTCCAGGGAGATCGGGGCGAGGATGGCCTCGCATCTTATTCTGGTTCTGTGTCTAAGGCTTTGCTGCGACTGCGGTGCGAAAGACGTTTAGTTTCATCCGGGCAGCCGGCCTCTCTTGTATCGCCTTGCAACGCCAGGCCCACTTCTTCACCATCGGTGATGCTTTGCTGAAGTTCAGCAGGGTGGCTGGTTAAGTGACTCCCTGGCGTTCCGGCACCAGGGAGCTTCTGACCAAGTCATCAGGTCCGACCGATGTTGTTGATAGAGAGCTCTACCGGAGCCAAAGAATCTCTAGCCCCAAACACCCCTAGAGCTCAATGGCGTAAAGAGGCCCTACCCTACATCTTGAAGCATGACCCACAAATCTTTTGACAAACCCAAAAGCCCAAACCCTCCCTCAACCCCGCCCGGAAGCACAAGCTCCAAAGTTGGGCTCAGGACTGGGGAGGCTCGGACCGGAGAATGCCTTCTGCTGTTTTCTTTTAGCCCTACATACCACAAACTTCAGAGTCTACAACCGTAGAGACCAGAACCCTAAACTCCATTTCCCTGATGTTTGGAGGGCTCGGCCGCGAGTGGCTCTTTCGGTGTTCCCCCCCCCCCACCAACCGTGGAGGAGCAAAGACTGAGGGCTTCGGGCATCGGTTTTAATGACCCTTCTCAGTGTGTGTTTGTGTATGTGCACGCACACACACGCACACGCACACACGTCCCCGTGCACAGTTGCTTCTTGAACCCTGCTGGGGATCCCTTGACAGGCCATGTTCGAGCCCTGGAACATAGTGCCACATGTGTTGCCACTGCATCATGACTCATAATCTCCAACGACATCTGAAGACCGGAATCAATCCCCAAACAGATCACGACAGCCAGAAGCCAACAAGCAACAAGATGCACAACATGCACGACATCGTCCAAACTCCTTTGGGTCACAAGTTCCCAGCCTTGTCGCAGGCATGTGCGAGGGGCATTGTGGAGCGTCGTGAGCCCAGACACAGTCATGGCATAATAACTAGATTGACTAGATAACACCCTGTACTACGAACGAATGTTTTCTAGCCCTCAAAGGGATCTACTTCTACATCCAGGGGTCTGGGTACTGGTCGTCGCCATCCAAAATAGTAGCTTACATCGGAAACCCAGTGGAGCAACCGCAGTGCCAGCAGTAGCAGACACGGCCATATGCGGAAGAACCATCATCGCAATTTCGCAGTTTATCATTACCATTTGGTCGTCGTCATCATCGTCGCCATCAGCATCATTCTCGGTATTATCATCAGCATCGGCACCAGCCTCCTCCTCCTCTTCCTCTCATCATCAGCATCCTCCTCATCCTCATCCTCATCAGCATCATCAAAGCCGGCTTCAACACAGCAGTAGTTGTCCTTGCTTAGGTTTTCGTCGTCATCGTCGTGCTGGTTGTAGCATGGTTCTTCAATGGTAGACCCGTGCAATTGCCTCAAGAAGCACAGCTGCAACATGTCGCAGCCGTCAAGAGGCCAGCAGCAGCTGAAACGAGCAACTGGATTACTCACGTAATCACCCCAGGACTGCCGCACCCAAAACCCTCCTCAGCCTTGTCCTTGAAAGGGTGGTTCCTATGCCCAACCGCCACGGCGTGCCGCTTCAGAACCCGGTCGCGCGGCGCTCAGCCCCTAAATCCTGAAGACTTCTTATCTACCACCTTAGTAGATTACAAAGTTGAGTCTTCTTTGCATGTTCTCCCAAAAGCGCAGTTGACTATCCTTTGGATTTGGATTGATATGGGTTAGCTGCTATGGTTATTTAGGCATCCAGGCTGCTGCAGTCTGTTGCAGTTAACCGCAGTTACTTTCATTTCGTCTTCCACAGAAGCAGCGTCTCTTTCCGACCCTGCCGCCAAAGTTCCTTTCGGCAGAAATACAAGGTCAGCAAGAAGGTTCGAGTACACATAGTGTTCTCACATGGCGTGGTTCCTATCTCCTGTTGCTTTGTCAGCGATTGAGGTTCAGAGGTGTGAAGCCGCCGTTCCATGGCATCAGACGAAAGCACTCAGCCCTGCAAAGTTCAGGAATGTAGACGTGAGAGAGTATGTCATGAAAGCAAGGCCCTCCGAATATGTAGCGGAGAACAACAAAGAATTCATGCCGCACTCGCAGCCACTTAAGCCTTGCATAATCCTGTTTTTCAGCCAGACGATATTTACTCCTCAGGTGAAGTCGAGTGAGAACAGGGACCTCTCAGATACCTTTTCCCAACCCTGTCGACACTGTCACAGCCTGACTCTGAGCCCAAGGATTACAATGCGCAGACCCTTGTCGCGAGCCAAATGAAGGTGAAGGCTGCGCGTCACATAGAGTGGAGGAAGGAGACAGGGCAGCGCAGAGGCACAGTGGTTGGGCAGACTGTTTGGAGTTAGCTTGGGCTGATCATGGTTTCATTACGATACGTATATTCTGTCTTTTCTTGCAATCATTCCTACACAACGCAGGAAGAAGCATATACATTCTCATTCCGCCACCTCTTTCCTTTTTGGGCAGGCCCAGGAGCTGCAGCAGAAGGGCCACGACCCAAGATCTTGGAGAGCGAAGGCAAAGTGTCAATTTGCCATTGCATTGAAGATGTTACTGCTATGTTACTGGTTCTGCTCCGATGATGCTTTGCGACAGTTTCAGCCTGTCTGATTACGATGGGATGCATGTGCTGCGTGACATCAGCCACTGCCACCGTCTTCATCGCCACGACTTTTTTCTTGTTGACGGTCACATCGCTGATCCAAGACGCAAAACAAGCCACTGAGACCCTGTGTACCCCCCACTGCTGATGTCTTGCAAAGCTGGTGCTCTGTGTTTGCCCAGCTCCAAGGCACGCCGCCCAGGTTCGTGCTCAACGTAGGCTGGATGGGTACGGGGCTCTTTTCCACGGTTGAAATGGGTGTGCAGAGGGCAGCCTGGTTCGGCGGCAGCAGCCGACCACGTTACGCCCTAGCCCAAATCTATGTGCACGTGCCGTGCTGTTGAAGTAGCCGGCGGCAGTTGCAGTGCTCGAGTTGCAAACCCGCAACTCAGCTTCTGATGTGACCGACACCATCAGCCAGGTTGATGCTTCAGGTGGTCTCTCGCTGATGTGACCCAAAAACCAGCTGACGCCAGGGGGATGAAACCTTCGACCCTGATGTCTCCGCAGGTGACAACTTCTATCCCGGTGGAATCAATGCGCACCTGACTGAGAACTGCCAGCAGCCACATTTGGGATCCATAACGGGCCAGCCCGGCTGCAGATTCGGAGACCCTGTGTATCGAGGAGCTGGCCAAAGTTTAACTTGCAACCCTGAGCTAATAGTACCGGCGCTGGGCGACGAAGTTCCTGAGTAATTAAATTTATGCTGCTCTGAGAACTTGTGGACAACTCGTGGATGTCTGGAGGATTCTGCCATCTGCAAGGGGAGTGTAAGTTGCAAGCCCTCAAGCTGCTGACTATCTCGTCCCCTAGGCCCTAGGCCGTAGGCCTAGGAGTCATGGTCCACGCGGAGTCACGCCTCTGCGCGAAGTCGCCACGAGCCCTTTGGATCTTCTGAGGCAGACGCCAGGGCTCAGTTCGGCGGCCCATCGTGCAAGATGCACGATCACTGCAGGCTTCATTCCCTACAAAATATAATATAGTATAGTATAGTAAAGTATAGTATAGTATAATGTAATATAATGTAGCTACAGGACCCGGGTGTTGAGAGAAAGCTGCAAGAACGGCCGAAGAACTCCCAAGCGCAGATGTCTGGCAAAGGCCCAGGATCCTGGCCCCGAGATACAGAAGTTGCACTGAGTGAGCCGAGGCACTGCGACAGCGTCAACACCCCATCGGATTCCTTCTTGTCCTGGCAGCAGGAAGCTCAGCTTGCAGTCACAGGCACAAAGCTTCAACTTTTCAGAGAGTCAAGGTGCAACCGGGTTGGCCAATCCGCAACCTAGCCCCCCGCCTCCCGCCCACCGTGTCGGGCAGGTGAAAGCATGAGCATACTCTTCCGTCGTCCCCACGCCTTGCTCTTCCGCGTTCTGTGCCCCAGGTGCATGTATGGCTGGTAGTGTTGTGGGGTCCATGGGCTCCATGAACTCGAAAGAAGCATCGTGCAGGACCCTATCTCTAAGCTTCACGTCACATGTTTAAGCGTCCGACATCGAGCCGGAAGCAGCCGGGAGCCTGCAAGCTACTGCGGCTTAGGTTCAGGCAGGTCTTCGAGAACATGTACAAAGTGGAGGCCGCCTAACACTTCGATGACGGCCTTAAGGCTCCATAGGATTGGATCTGGAATCTTGCTTGTACTTGAGCATCATCTTGAAGTTCGGATGGTTGGGAAAGCCGCAAGGCATTCGAGAGCTTTTCTGGTTCGAAGGGTTCTTCTCTCTTTCCAGCGGTCTGTCCCGGAAGGACCTGGGCAACATGGAATGGTGGAGCGCAAGAGCCTCTGAAACTTTGCAGACGTCTCGGAAACGTCGCTGCTCCCCGCGGTAGGGTTGGCCTAGGTCCTCGGCAACCACGACTATGGTGGTGTCTGCTACATCAAGGCTTGGCTGGGGCGAGGAGGTTATGATCTTCAAGCTCCGAGGTGTTTGCCCTGGGCCGGCCCTACACACCTCTAGGAGAAATTGATGTTCGAACCACCGTCAGAATCGACCCCTCGCCCCCCCGGCTTCGTGCTGCGCACAAGAGCCGTTCAGAATCATAACCCTAACGGCATGAGGCCTAAAGTTTAGGCCTAAAGCAACACATTCCAAGTTCAACGACTTTGGCATCCTACAAGCAGTGCCGTTTTAGCATAGAGCCCTTTATTGGTGCAGGGCTGGGACCAGCAGATCTTCTACACCTTCAAGGACGCACGGGTACGGGTTCGGTGCAGTCCAGTGCTCTCGAGGCCCATGCTGTTTCCGATGAGGTCACAAACTCTCCTGAGCCGGTCCTACCCGCCATAAAGGGGTGACCAGAAACTGAGAAACAGGAAAATCATCGGTGTCACTGCATTGCATTTCCGGGTCCGGCTACATGCCTGCGCCGCAACTCCCATTTAGGGTTTAGGGCGTTCAGGGCCTTCAGTCCCAAGTCGAAGTAGGAAAGACCCTGAGGCGAGCAGCCAGTCCACACAACACACACACACACACAAGAGACCAAGAGGAGAATAGAACGAAGACGCAGAGCTGCGTGGCTTCGCATAGGTGCTGTAGCAAAAACCACGTGGAGCAGACTGGCGATGCTAAGGGTGGTTCATGGTGGTTCTAGTAGCAGTGGCAGCCTTACATGCGTGCTGGTTCTCGTGGCAATTGTAGCCACCAATCTCAAACCGTCAAACGCATGGAGGATGGTGGACGCTGGATCATGCCAGCTCAGTATTGGCACAGGCGTGTTCAGTTCAAGACGCCGAGGGCCAAGAGCTCTGTCGCTGCGCGGAAGACTTCGGGCCAGGACTTTCTTCCCAGATAAGTCTCAATTGTTTTGCTGGCATTAGCTCGCAGAGCCATTGCTCTAGCCGGAAGGTCTCTCATTGCGATAGCCAACTGAAAGGGGCCTCAAGAGTGTTGCAGGTCAGAGGTGTTAGTCAGGGCATTGTCCGTGCTCCCGAGAACCACTGACGGTTAATTGCTCCAGGTGCGCCATGCCACAGTTGCCTTGCATCTGGGGGACCGGGGCAAAGGCCATAAGCAATGGGTGCTGGCCTGGCCGGGGGCAGGTGAAGCAACATCGGGCAGCTGGGGGAACTGGACTGGCGGTTCTAGGCATCTGGGGAGAAACCCATTGGCTCAACCCAGAATTCCGCAGCCGGGCACTGTGCCGTGAGATTTGAGAGCACGTGCTGGTTAAGCCAGCAACGGCTGCTTTGGCTGTTCAGTTCAGGTCAGTCTAGTCTGTCACACATACTGAACAAGAACCACAGCAATGTTTCGCAGGCACTCAAAACAGATGCTGCCATGGCAGACGTAAGTTTCCTCGTACCCTGGTCATTTCCAGCATTTCCTGTCCATCCTACGCCGGTCCGTTCGTCGTCACCACGGCCTGTGGACCCTCAGTCTTTACGATCGGAACTCGTAGCCTGGCGCACTCGTTGCCTGCGACAACCTGCAGTACCGTACCATTACCCAAAGGCTACTTTCCCAGCCTGAACTGCCTAAACGTACTCTACAGCTGAGATTCGACGCGGATATCTGGTTCTTGGACACGAATGTCCTCGACACGCAGAACCCGGCGGCCAAGACCTCGGAAGGGAGCGCTGTGGTATACATATCCGACATATCCTTGGCAATAGGACAGACGTACCGGCTGCGTGGTTACAGTGGCTTGTGCCTGCCATTGTAGCTGAGACTTTTCTCAAAAGTGACCCGTTAGCTCTGCTGGTGCTAGTTGCAATAGTTCAGTCGCAGCAGGGGATTTTGCTTTCGCCAGAGCATGCGCTGTCGTTTGAGGACAATCCAGACCACAACCTTTGCGCCAACAGGGGAAACTCGGACAAATTCCAGTACTGCGAGAAGAACAGGCGCGCCCGAGCCTGGACTTTCGGGTTTTTTTTTCTCAGACTGCCAGGATTCGTGACTTTGTTTGAGCGGAGCCGAGATCACGTGTAGATGACTGACTGGTGACCAGATCCGTTTTGGCTGCCTTCGGAAGGTCGGACCTGTGTGAAAGGGTGGAATGCGCGCTTCAGATCACGTCGGTTCTCAACGCCCCCACATTAATCGCCAGACAACCCGTGAGCCATCCTCGTGGCGACAGTCTGGTAATGTTTGGCACAGACGACGTGGAGGAACTTGGAACTGGGAAACTAGGAATGCCACCTGGCGCCTGACCTGGCAAGAACGGATGCACAGCCAGAGCGATTGAAACTGCCCGTCGTGGGTCCTGCCTAATCCTGTGTCACGTTGCAAGTCAAAGTTTCATGCCACATGCTGAATGCTTGCCACCCGCTGATTTGCGAATCTTCTGTGTGACCCGGCTTCCTCTCCCCAACCTTGCACTCTAAATCTTGAACCCAGAACCTACCCGAGCCAGGTTCCCTCCAAAAGAGGGCACCGACGCGAGTAGCTGCACAGCTACGGGGCCGACCAACCCCTCGGACCGGGCCCTGACACCCTTCTGCGATGAAGACTCCATCTAATGACAACGGTGGGTAGGATAAGAGACGGAGTGATGAGAAAGCAGCGTCGCACGTCGCAGTAACAGCAGTAGCAGCAGCAGTAGCAGTAGCAGTAGCAGCAGTCCTAGTCCTCGTCCTAGTCGTATACGAGCAGCGGCAGTACATAAACCGTCGTTCACTGTCGCGATGCAGATGGCTATGATTTAATGGTGACGCAATGTGCATGATGGTGGTGGTGATGATGACGACGACGATTTGACACACTGCTCAAGGGCCCGGCGGTAGGGCTATGGGCTTGGAGCCAGAATGCCACAATGTCAACAATTGGCCTCCGTGCTTTGAGCAACATCGGGTAGGAGAGCATGTCGGACAGTCGCTCCAAGCGCACTAAACTCTTGACTTCAACCGCGTGAGGCCACCTAGGACCTAGCAGCTAGCACCCAGCCGATCTCGGTGAGGATTGCACCCAGTGGTTCGATAAGCTCTGGGGCGAACAGAAGAAGCCGTGGCCCTCAGTTGACCCTCCAAGTGCTGCTTTGATTACTCTTGCCATTCCTGTAATTTGTATTCTGCTTTGATTGCTCTTGCCATTCCTGTAATTTGTATTCTGACTCTTGATGCTGGGTTGTTCTCATCATTAAGAATCAAAGACTCATGATCAGGCATGTGCCCTAGCCGGAATTGCTCCACGCCGGTCAGCCGCAGAGAATCAGGGCTCCAGATCTTTGGGGTACTGCGGTGTAGTCGCGGCATAGTCATTACGGCTGCTGCAGTACTGCATCTGCTACTACTACTCGTCCATGGCAATGCGGATTATGCATGTAGCATCATGTAGTGTTTTTTCCTTTTGCATTTTTGCACACGGGGCGGGTTATGTGGGGGCGGGGTGATGACGTCCGTTCCTCCTGCGGCCCGATGGAGGCATGGAAAGCTTGACAAAATTTAAGAGTTGGAGCCTTCTTGCCGCATCTGTGTTTTCGTTTACTGTTTGCTCTTGGGCTCTGACAATCGTGCTATCATGACTCTGCTTATCATCCAGATGCTAAACAATGATGGTGTTGTTGATGATGAGGGTGTTGACGCTGATGAGGATGTTGATGGTGACGATGCTGGCTATAATGGTGTTGTTGCTTTGGAGAAGCCCGCTGGATTCGGTTTTATGTTTCCTTTTGTTGGCTTTTCTTTTTGCTGATCCGGATTCTTCTTGTTGCTGAGCTGGACGCTACCCTTCCCCCGGCAATCGCCGAACATCAAAGGTAAAAGTTCGTGTAATCCATCCACACAACTTGTGAAACGATCGCACGACAAGGCTCTCGAGCGTCAGACCCTCCACCAGAAGGTGTAAACTGTAATAAACTCGAGGTTATTGCATTTGTTGGCAAAACTTCTGCAAGAAGGAACGACACACCCTTCGCCGTGGCAAATGCGCCCACTACCTGCTTCTTGTTGTTTTTTTGAATATCTGCGCCGCCAATATTGGCACTTGAAGTCGTCGCCAAGGTGGTTCACCGATGCTGTTAAAAAATCGGACGCGAGCTGGCAGATTGTGGTGGTGCGCGGGGCCGAGCTGCCAACCTGGCCCACACAATCATGTATCCTGGTTGACTGGTTGTTTTCCAAAGCTTCATGCGTATTGCCAGCTTCCTCAACCCGAAACCCTACACTGAGACTTGCCATGACGGCAGTTTGCAAAAGCATGCGCCTTGCAGGAAGTTCAGCAATCTAGCACGGAAGCCAGGAATCCTGACATCGATACTTGTAGAAAGTAAGTTGAAGCTAGCGTAATTCATCATACTCACAGTACTGTTACCCGTACTGTTTCTGGTACTTGTACGAATACTAGCGCAATATCAGCAGGTAGAAGTCTCAGTATCAGTACCAGCCATGGTAAAAGGAATAGTATTCGGGGTACTAATTGGCACTGGCAGCAGAAGCATTGCTAGTAATAGCCACCGCAATCGCAATAGTAAGAGTGATAGACATGGTAGTGGTAACGGTACTAGCAGCAGCATCACAGCAATAGCAATAGTAGTAGAAATAGTTAATATTCATGGGTAATCGTAGTAGTACCAATAGTGGCAGTCGTGGTGGTGGTCTGAATATTAGATTAGGTTATATTGTACTATATTGCTTTATGTTATATTTATGAACCTATGCCTCGCTGCGGTTTGCGCCCTTGGTGTTCGGTGGCTCAGGCACCATCCGCCAAGTGCGGGCGCCCGGCGGAGGGGATCCGACAGCGTCTCAAGGTTTCATGAGGGCTCCATAGGATGCTATGAGGGATTCGGCTTATGATGTAACTTCGCACTTGTTGCTCTGGCACTCCTGTCATAATTACATGTGAGCAAGCTTCTGTGTCATTTAAGCATGCCACCCCTTTTGATTTAAACCCTAAACCCTAAACCGTCTTGTCGTTTTGCACCAGCAAAGCCCAAGCCTCAGGCTACTCCCCCGGCCGTGGCGCCGATACCTTGAATTGGCAGGACTGCACCACGGGTAGTTTCTCTAAATTAGGGCCCCTTTCGGGATCCTGTTTATAGGGTTGCCGTACTATATTGGACCCTGAAAAAAAGAGAATTACCCACATGGAATGGCACAGCTCAGGGGCTTCGGTGCTTCCTGGTTTTACGGGGTTCACGTCTGCCGACCCGTCTTTCTCGGCTTGTCTCCGCGTGTCTTGAAGCCACCAGTGGTGCTTCTCTCTGTCGTTTGGGGACTGGGCGAACCCCGGATGGGACCCCTCGGAGACTCTGTGCAGGCCATTGCCCGCGAAGCGGGGATCGACCTTATCATCAGCGGCCATAAGCACGAGCAGAAGGTGGACTGACTTGCAATGTGGCTGTTCTCCTTTGTGCGGAGGAATGTAGTCTGGTTCCATATAGGTGTACTTTTACATGATTTTACGTGTATATATACATATATATATACACATGAATATTGTACACATACATACCTACATGTATATACGTTGTCGCGATTATGCTAAACATTCCGTGAACTCGTTGACGAAAATGGGGCGTTTTTTCTCGCGCTGAAAGTTTCCGCATGTAGCATGCGGTGCCCAAAGAGCTGTTTCTGCAAAAACCGATCCGAGGAAGTATATGCCCGTGGTAACCTATGAGGGACAGTGAAGTGAACATGACGATGATGGTGATGTTGACGCCTTTGGTGATTATGCTGATGGTGATGTTGGTGATGACGATGATGATGGCCAGGATGATAATGATGTTGATGGTGATGATGGCGGCGCCGCTTTTTTGGTGAGAACGTTGGTGATGTTTACAGATGTCGGAGATGTGTAGCATGATGATCAAGAGGAAGGTCAATGCCAAGATGGTTCGTGATGCTCATCATCATTGTCACCACCATCATGGTCATCATTGCCATCACCATCGCCATCGGCGTCACCATCACCAGCACCACCACCATCACCCTGCTCCTCCTCCACCACTTCCTCATCATCATCATCATCACCACCATCATCACCATCACATCATCGTCACCATCACCATTATCATCAACATCATGATCGTCGTTGTCGTCGTCGTCCTGTTCATTTTGACTTGCATTATTCACTGTCGTCATCTCCATCAGCATCGGCAATCAGGCACGAGTCACCATACATCATCAACAGCATCGCGATGTGTTATCATCTGCATTGGTGTAGTCATCACCATCACACGCGTCCTCAGCAATAGCACCCGCACCAGCACCACCATTAGACTTCTTGTCGTCGTTGTGGATGTTCTTCCTTTTGCTCATCTCTGCGTAATCGTCCTCGTCATTATCATCGTCGTCCTCCTCATCCACATCGCCATACTCCCATCACCATCACCGCCGTCTTCAGTATCATAACCTCGTCGTCACCACAAACTTCGTCGTCGCCGCCATCACCAGTACGTCTTCGTCGTCGTCGCTGTCCTGTCTGTCGTGCCACTCAGTTAGTCAAGAAAACTGCACAGTCGCCAGCATCGTTTACAATACAATCAGAGTTGCGACAACACATTACGACTTGCCAGTTGGCAGATGGGCTCCCAAGCATCGGTGGCTCTTGCTGCAGGAATTGCCCTGGCAGCCCCCGAACTCTGAGCTTCGGGCGGGTTTACGGGAACCCCGAGTTTTGAAATCAAAGGTGCAGAAACTTTTGGCCCAAGCCCCGCGAAGTATGCGACATGTCGGCAATCTTACAAGGCGTCTGACGGAGTTTAGGCTTTATAGCTGCTCCCTGTCTACCAACCTTCTGTCCTCTTCGGCTACTTCGAAACATGAGTAGCCTTGTTCGTTCTGGGAGGTGGAGTCGAAGCGCAAGGGTTTTTCTCCTCTTCGGTTCAAGCAGAGACTTTTCACAACCTTTTCCAACGCTTTTCAAAGCAGTGCCGGCCATGGTCTCGGAGCCTGCGTGCAAGGAGTACCAAGCTCAGGCAGGGATCCTCTCTTGTAGTTGGGGCCATTTAGGGTATTTAGGGTTCCGTTTTGTAGGTAGTCTAAGTATTGAGGGTTCAAGGTTCGGGGTTTAAGGTTCTTGTCCAGTGAAGCATGCAGAACCACTATTGACCTCTGTAAGCCACGGTCTGGTTCCCAAGTCATCGAAGTCCTGATTTGCATACAAAGAACCGCCGGCAAGCTGCCGCACACAAAGCGGGTCCTTCTGCGCTGAATGGTGGCATTACTCCTTATTTTGTTGTTTCTCCGGAATTTCCGGTGATTGAGGGTGACCCGGGGGATGCTTTGATCCTTGGCTTTTGTTCGGAGAGGTCGCGGCGATGGAAGTTTCTACGGAGGCCGCCTATCAGGACTCTTTGGGCAGGTTCAGGAATCGGAGTTCATGGGTCTAGGCTGCGATAGAGGAGGTGTCGTGTGCACCAGGAGTTGGCTTACTATGAAGGTGGAAGCGCCAACATGAAACGATGACGGTATCATCAGCATTTCAGATCAGCTCTTGCTGTTTTGTTCCGTTTGTCCCCCTTTTTTTCAGCAGCTCAGAGGAACTTGCCCGGCGCCGGGAGGAGGTGATCGCCAGCTTGGGCAGCTGGTGCCAAGCACTCAAGGCTTGGGCCTGGGGCCCTTGGATTTGGAAAGGGTCTCTCTCTTTGGGTTTAGTATAGTACCATTATAGTGGAGTATAGTATAGTATATTATAGCGTATTATAGTAGTACTGTGGATCGTCGTGGATGACAAGACCTTCTAAATCCTTCTCAAGGCGGCAGTCGAAGGCACACTCTTTTCCAGAGCAGCGCGAACGATCTCGGAATGTTTATCGTCAGAGGTCATTTTTGGGAGAGCGACGCTGCAGAATTGTTGAAGGATCGCGAAAACATGAAGTTGTTGGGGCAGTTTTTGTGCAGCTTTCGGGCTCCGGACATGAAGATGCCTGTTCATACCTCGGCCGCGACAGTCCTGCATCCTGCTATGGAAGTCATGCCTAAAAAGCAGCCGTGTCCAGGAACCCAAAGGCACCCCTTTGCAAAGCTCGTGAAATCACGGAGTGTCGTGGAGAGGCGATCCGAGCACCACAGACTGCGCCCCTCGAGGCCGACGGTGACCCGAAGGAGCAGAGAGACCCAGAAACCCTTCTCAAGAGAGACCCTAAACCTCGTCAAACATGAGGAGGGACAAGATCTGATCGTTCGAGCTCCTGCAAGGATACTATTGGGGTGTCATCGCGTAATGGCATTGGGGGGGGGGGGTCTTTTCATAACGTATCGGTGCTGTAGAAGGTCGTCCTGGACATTTTGGTGCGCTCTCGGGGAACCTATCCGGAGGAGACCTCGCAGCTGCAGTCCCACCTGCGAGACGCGCTCTTCGTGGAGATCTGCAACGCATTGGTTTCTTGGTTGCAAGATCAGGGAGAAACATACATTAAGTATACATATTTATATATATTTATATATATATATATGTTTATATTTTCTTTGTTTATTCTTTATTTATTTACATGTGTATATCTATACATTTACGCATGAATTTATATACATATATATATATATATATACACATATGTTTATATATATATATATTTATTTATTTATTTATATTTATTTTTATATATATATATATATGTATATACACACAAGACAGTGTGCATGTAATTACAGACACCCGTATGTATGCATGCGTGCACAGCATGTATGCATGTTTGTTGACTTTTTGCATGCTCATGTTTGTATGCATGTTTGCATGTAGGCACGCACGCATGTATGTATTCTTGTGTGCATTTTTGTATACATACATGTGAATGTATGCATGTTTTTATGTAGGTATGTCTGTAGGTATGTAGCTATGTAGATATGCAGGTGTGCAGATACATAGGTATGTAATTTATGTGTGCAGGTAGGTAAGTAAGCAAGTAAGTAAGTAAGTAAGTAAGTAAGTAAGTATGTATGTATGTATGTATGTATGTGGCCAAAGCAGACATGCTTATGAAACTCTATGGCGATGCACTTGCACACTAGCAAGCGCAAGCAACAAAAGCAGCTGCAACAGCCTGTGACAAGAATCCGCCTGGTCAGCATCGCCATGAGCGACTCCAGCATCATTACCAAGAAGAAGCAACACCATCCCTACCGTCACCATGATCCTCCATGCCATCATCCGCATCAATGTCGCAGCCCTCACTCCGGCTCCGTTGTCATCATCACCATCGTCAACACCATCATTACCGTCGTCATCACCACCATCATCGCCGAGGCCCAAATAAGCTTCTAACTCGAACCAAAGCTCCGAACTCGAAACCCTGAGCTCGCCAAGTCCCATCCGAGGCTTTCCCCGGCGCCGCGGCGCTGGCCAAGCCGGCGACACCTACGAAGGTACTTGTATTTACGGTACCATTTATGGGTCAAATTCTCGGAATGGGGTCTCGCCAGACCGATGCAAAGCAATATCACATATGATCATACATAAACGCAGTAGAAATGCCACGGTGATGAACTATGGATGCCACAAAGCCATGATGGCAGCCTTCCTGGCAGACGTGTTTAGGGCTCTTGGGATGTTCTCAGTCGGGCTTGTGTAGGTTCAGCACCAGAGGAGTGTCCGTAGCAAGACGAGGGCTTGGCTCAACAACACGGTCTTCAGGATGTTTCTGGAACCCTAACCCGCTCAGGTTGTGAGCCAGCGACAAGTGTCCACGAGCGCTGCAGTGGTCTCTGTTCGCACGCCGCGAACACCACAGAAGCAGCTGGGCTTGTATAGCCACTGATCCATTCGGAGTTAGCACCGGGCAGTTGACAAACCCATGGCTACGGCAACGCTAACTTTCAGAGATGTTCTGCCCTTTAAGCACACATTGCCTTTCCTTCAACTGTCAAAGGACCATCGTTTGGCTGCACCGGAGAAAGAATGCCACATCTGAGGTTCGGAAAGACTGAACCCGAAGATGCAACGCCGAAAAGCAACTACGATCCCTTTGCTCTAAACCCCCGGAAAATACGGCCTTTTGGGCCCTAACTCGATCCTCAACTCCCCCTCCCCCCTCCGGATGCCCTCCGAGGCCAAGCCCGAGAGGCTCCCGCGAGTCTTTGAGCTCCCGGGCCACGTCTCTCACACCGCGGCCAAGTCCGCTCTCGGCGCTGGGCCGGAAGGACCTGGAAGGGTTTTGTTGTGCTCTTCTTTTTTGGGTTTTGTTGTTTGGCCCCGAAGGCTTGTTAGGGTTTAGAGTCTAAGTTTAGAGCTGGCAGACTGCTTTCTGAAACTCCAGTTTCCTTGGCTGGCCCGGAAGGACGCTCGGCCGGTGCAGCCCTTGGTGCCACGACAAAGGCCCTGAGTCTTTGAAGTGTTTGGGCTTATCGGGCTTGCAGATGGTGATTTGCGGCGTCGTGGCTGCTTTCGTGTCGCGGACGAGCGTCGGTTCGCCGCTCGGCCTCGCTGATTCCTTGTGCCAGGTGTCCCCCAACGAACAATGTGCCAGAGAAGCGGCCGACGGGACGGATAGAAAGGACACGCCGGAGAGTGAGCTTTCTGATTCACAATCCAGACGAAGGGATGTACGAACTGTGCGCTTCTTCATCAAGAACATTGCTGCCAGTACAGGTCAGCCTTGGCCTTCCCCTCAACTGCGGCCCAAGGCGGACATACGTCGTCAACCAAAGCGCATGAGTCATTGGGAATTCCGAACTTGGCCTAACTTTCCCTGTCGCTGCAAATCCCCAGCCTCAATCTATGAATCTATACATGCAAGGTGGGCGATGCAGACTCAAACCGCATTTCTGAGAAGCTTGAACCCGGAGTCCCGTCAGGACGAGCGAGCGTCCCGTGGTTACCCGATCCCAGCAGCTCCCAGCTCAGCACTGACTGTTTCTGTTCAGAGCTTGGGGTGTGCAGCTCCAAAGTCTGTCGGAGCTTGCGTTTGGAGGCTTCGTAAGCTGATATATCTTTGTTGGAGCTCGCAGAGTGAAGGAGAACAGGACCGGTATGCAAGAAGTTCCTGGAATGGCACAGTCACAGTCAAGCCAGACAAGTGTGGGTAACTCCCATTCAACACAGGTTCCAGATGCCTGCCTTTGCTGGAGTTCGACGCAGCTCCAGTTGCTGGGCGGAGTTTCTCCTGACGTCATGGAAATGTGATTCTGTAGGACTACTGAAAGAAACGCCATGCCCAGGAGGGACGAAGGTTTTCGATGGCAGTTGTACGAGCTTCAGGTGGTGTAGTGAGCCTTCGTGCTGATACACAGCAGTTAGTGTTGATGAGTAAAATGCGAACGGGCTGGCCCAGCTGCACCCCTAGTCGGGATGCCGAGCATGCTTTAGCCTTTTTGTCCCACGCGCACAGACCCTAAACCCGCGATTGTCAGTGTGTTGTGTGTGCGTGTGTGTGTGTGTCATATATATATACACATGTAAATACATGTCTGTACATCTGTCTGTATGCAAGTATGTAGTCCAGCAGGCGAGAAACGATGAAGATGAAGACGGTGATGCACTACATGCCACAGTAACTAGGCTGTAGTGTCCATGTATGTTTGGCAAGCACGTGGGAGCCCAACAGCCCAAGGATCCAATTCCATGAAAACCGAGAGCCAAGAAAGCGCAAAACCTCCAAACCCTGTAGCTGGGTTTAGGGTTTAGGGTCTACGTACCGCATCAGCCTGAATCCGGAGTTTTTGTCGCAAACTGCAATGTCGCCCCCGAAGCACTCCCTGCCCAGCCCCAATGCCGAGGCCCGCGAAACTCCTCTCAGCCGCTTTCTGCCCGAAGTTCCTCGCTGCGGTACTGACAGGGACTTTTGAGGCTTTTTTAGCATTGTCTGTCATCAGCCTATCAGCTGGGGGGAGGAAAATGTAATGTAAGGCTTTGGGTTTAGTAAGTGGCAGCGAGGTTAGCCATTGCATGAAGCGGAAAGAGGTCGAAGAATGCGGAGAACGGATCAGAGGGGTCCGGTAGACGTGCACACGTGGACTGAACTAGTCGAAAACGGCTGAAGAAGGTGGCAAGAAACCTTGCAGTAACGATCTCTGTGGCTTCTTAATCTTAAACCATCAGCCCCCGAAACCCTAAACGGCCGTAGCCCATGAACGGCAGAAGCTTCCAGATCTAGGGATTCTCGTGCCTAAACCCAAGGCCATTGCTGAGAGGGCTTTGGGGCCGCGGAGTACTCGTACTAAGAATAGTCCAATCGAATCCGATCCATGGCGGTCTCCCAGTCGTAACCGTCCTTCATGCCTGCGAGGGGTTCTCGGTTCGTTCTGACATCATTCTTTCAATGTTCGGGGTCAACGAATGCTGCTGGAAGATCTTTGGTGGAAGCTTCTTGCACGGAGATGAGCTGGACCGTACATCTCCTCAAGCACGTCTACTCGGTGCCCAGGCACCACCGAGAGGCCTCCCTGTCAAGACGCGGATCCCCGAAGCGCAGACGGCCTTCATCTGCATCAGGTATGCTAGATTTTCATTACATGGTCTGAAACGCACATCATCTCGACCAGAAGGTGTCACGGGAACTAAAAGCCCTCGCAGCGGATGCACTCTTGTGAAGCCTGCGTTCCACTGCCAGTGCATGGTGGTGTAGTTTGACATTCTGTTCTGCGGTGTGGTCTTTTCTAGGATTATCGGCCAGGACACGGAGAGGGGGTGTCATCAGAGATCAAGCATCCGATGTCTTGACAGGTTCAAACACCTCGGCATGTAACACTATCCTTCGGGACGTGTGCCAGTGTGTGCCGCCCGCACAGGGCACTGGCGGATGCACAGACACTCGGTCGATCCTCCAGGCTTGCCTTCCCCGCTTCCTGCCCCGCTTCCGGAAAGAGCCCATAGTCCTCCCTCCTTTTGGACCTTGACCTTGAGCCGAAGCCTGGAGGGTTGAACCTGAAATTATCGAGTTCACAGCCGCCTCGTGCCGGTAGCGACCCGCGCGCCGGAAAGGCACGCAACCTGCCAGCGGGGCGAAACGGAGTTGAATTCACGCTCCATCTTTGCTTGGCTCCATCCGGCGGACGATGGTTGTAGAATCATACAGAAACAAGCTTTTGGTTGTAGGCGATTTGGGCGATGACTGTAGGGCTTGTGAGGACTCCCTGATTTCTGGGTAGGACTTCACCGACAGATCAGCCGGGCGCATGGGCAAAAAGAGCTGAAATGCGGCTCGTCTATATCAATATATTCTACATCTATCTATCTATCTATCTATCTATCTATCTATACACATATATATATATACATATATATATACATACATGCATATATATATACATATATATGTATCTCTCTCTCTCTGCTCTTCCCCGCCATGCCCGCAACTGCCAAAATCACCTGGGAGCGTATCGAAAATCAAGGACCCTGCTCGCAGCGTAGAGCTTGAAATGCTAGGTAGTAGCAGAGACTTCGCGAAGCTTGCTTAGGCTTGAGGTTTCCGGTGAAGGTTTTTTTTGGGGGGTTAGAGTCAGGGGGAGTAGGTTTGGGCTAGTTGCTTCAGATATTGGGGGTCTCGGGCCCCAGAGGGCCCCCTGAAGGCCCTGAACCCCTGAAAAAATTGGAAGGTCTTCTACAAAGGCGCACACGGAGGTGCTGATCTGGAGGAGACAACGGCTTCGAGTGTTTGAGGCTATGGCTTCCAGGGTGGTGATGTTGATGAAATTCAGTGCAGTGTAGGTAGCTTGATTTTGCAGGGGCTTCTAGAAGCTGCTTGCTGCCGAAGCCCTGGCTGCATGTATTCGTTGCAGCATGTTCTCACGAAGTGGTCTAGGTGACATGCCTGTGATTGGAGACCAAGAGGGGTTGTCGATGCATGTTTTGTTATTGGCGAGATTCCAGGCGACATGGCTTTCGAAGGCACCATGGTTCAGAATTTACGCAGTAGCAGTATCTCAGTATTGGAGGAGACGGCATGGGTGATCACTGGTGGCGGTGGTGGCGTGACGGCAGAAATGTTGCCGCATGGCGCCCAGAAAGAGCTCACATGGGACATGTGCCGTGCAATCCCAATACATTTCGCTCGGTGTGCTGCTTGCAGGTCGACCAACGGCCAAGACGATGCCTATGGCTTCATGGACCCGCATGCATTTTGGGGCGTCTTTGCGGTGCGTCAACGTCTCCTAGCCTCGGGACATCTCGGGACTCCAGGTGTGGCAAGAGCACTTTCGTCTGAAGTGAAGAGCCCGCTCGAGTTGGGGCCAGCCACGAGCGGCCATCTCCCTCGAGAAGATCGAGATCACCGCCATCTCCCACGGCGGAGTCGTGCGAAGCAAGACCGCTGGTCTTTCTCATCCCTTTTTTCCTGCCATGGTAGCAAGTCATACTTGCGCGATACTATGTGATACTTCTGGGCAGACGCATCAGTGCTGCACCACCATTCAGGATTGCCATCTGTGCGTTTCGGTTTTAGGGCCCCCAAAAACCCAGAAGCCGTAGCAGCCAGGACCACGGTCTATCCGCGCATGAAGCCAAGCCCATTCCTCAGTCAGTGCTCATCTCTTCCTCCTGCACAGACTCGTTTGCTGCGCTTCAGGGTTGAAGCGTTGAAATCAGCAACACCATCATTACCACCGTACAAACTCAGAATAGCAATCATAGTCATCATCATCATCATCATCATCCTCTCATTCACTGACTCACTCACTCACTCACCCACTCACTCACTTATCATCGTCGTCATCACCAGCGCCCCCGCCGCCACCACTGTCATCGTCATGATCATCATCATCATCATCGGAATCGTCATCGTCATCATCATAATCGTCATCATGGCCATCATCGTCATCATCCCTTCTTCCGAGTCATCATCACCACCATCATCATCACCATCACCATCATCATCATCACCACCATCGTCGTCGTCATCCCTAACATCTTCGTCGTCATCGTCGTCATTATCCTCATCATGACTGTCATCAGCGCTTGCACCAGCATTAACAGCACCAACAAAGCCACCAACGCCGCCACCATGATCACCGTTACCATATCATCCCCCTACTCCCACTTCTGCTTAGGTTCGAGCATCTAAGGGAATTTGTGCCCTCACTCCGATCCTAAACCTAGGCATCCCTCAGCCATAAGCCCTAAACCCAGTTTCTTCGCCGCAGCGTAGCATTGAACCCATCTGATGCCTATCGAGGCTTTGTTGTGGCCTAAAGGATCGGTCTAGTATAGGTTGGATTTAGGATTTAGGGATTTAGGGTTCAGGGCTTTAGGGTTTAGGTTTAGCTGTATGGGTTAAAAGGAGCTTGGGAGGATTTTGGCCTTTAGTGCTTCGTGTCTTGTGTATGTGGGGCTTGAGGGGTGTCTATAGGTCTGGAATTTAGTTTGGGGGCCTCGGGGCTCGGGGCTTCGGGATTTTAATTCGGGGTTCCGGGGTTATGAGGGACCTCGAATCACTCGGGGGATTTGGCTGAGGCATGCAGAACGACGAGATCGAGATGGTCGTCTGAGCTGCGTTCAGTAATAATGAGCCCGGCCGGGACAGGAGAACCCACCACAGGTTCATGGAAGTGGGGATGCACATGATTGGTAAAGACACATCGCGTGGGACGTCTCCTTTCCGGGCCTGTGTAGCATCCGCCAAGCGGGGTTCGTCGAAGACTTTCCCTATGCGGGTGTACCTTAGATTTAAAGGTTGTCTTTGGTGTTCAAGGGTCACGGGCGAGTTTGCGCTGCAAGGGTCAATGTCTCCACTTCCTGTCGAACGGTGGGGGCTGTAGGCTCGCAGCAGTTCCCCAAAAGGATCAACTTCAGATCCCCCAGTCAGTCACACAACACGTTCATCTCAGACCTCACAGCCTCGCGCCTGCATTCTCAGTTCGGGATCGACGCAAATGACAGTTATTCGAAGAACAGTGTGCCCTTGGTCGCGAGGCCACGCCGCAGGCCGAGAGGGCAGGTGGCAGTTGGCCGGACCTGCTTGTTGGAGCAGAAAAGAGTGTCGACCTGCATTCCATCTCTGAACTCTGGTCTCTTGGTGTGTCCATCACGCCATGAAGTCATAAAGCAACGCTAAGCTAATGATAGAAGTTTGAAATACATTCACGACAAAAGCAGAAGTTTCAATCCAGCACTAGAAGCCCAATTGCATCATGTTCTAAGAATGCCAGATCTCATGGCCTCGAAGGGTTTTCCAGTCGTGGAATGTCTGAGAACCTTGCCAAGAACATGTGGTGGCAACCGTTGGGGGCGGAGGATGAGCTAAAAGCATGTCGCGTTCAGCTATTATAGCTATGCTCTCTTGAGTATTGGCTCTTCAAAGCACTGGCCGGCCCCTTAACATGTGCTGCTGGTCGCTGCAGATCACAATGGCTGGTGCTTTCTCTCAAAACAGGCCCAGCCTCAGCATCAACATCTTGCGTCCATTCTTCGCTAGCCACCCAGACTTGCAAAGCCATGAGCTCACCACATAATCTTGTCTTCGTTTATGTGCAGACAGAAGAACGCTCCCATGCCCAGGCTTGAAAGATACAGCTAAGAGCCCCAAGCCACACCAACTTCGTAAAGACTTTCCATAGACATGCCACGCCCACGCGGACGCTTTGGGGCTCTCGTGATCGTGACCGCAGGCCAGGTGCTGTGGGGTTCTCCCGGCTGTACGCCCTGCAGTCTCATAGGCTGCAGGACGGTGCGAATGAGGTGTACACACCAAGACTGGTGGAACGGTTCTTGAGGCCCTCCGCTGTTCCGTTGACAGAGCCATTCTTGCCACTTCAGCCAGGACTGCTCCTTCGTGGTGGCGGCTTTTCCTTCCTGCAGGCTTGACTTCAAGGGATGCCTGCAGAGTGCTGCAAGCTCGAGATGCTCCCAGTGCTGGCGATGGTTTCAAACACGACACATCAATGTCCCATCGTATCGCCAGCTGGGCAGAACACAAGCACAGGACAAGCGTGTGAGAACACACCCGGTTTCAAGACTGTCGCAAGTAGAAATCTGATGATGAAGATGAAGATGAAGATGTTGATGAAGGTGATGGTGATGGTGATGATGAAGATGCGGATGAAGATGAAGATGTTGATGATGATGATGATGATGACGATGGTGGTGGTGATGGTGATGACGATGACCGTGATGCTGCTGATGATGATAAGTTGCGAAAGACGAGTGGACGAGTGATGCATGAACAAGCTCATTGGCCATAAACGAGATGGAAGCAATCAGACGTGCCACCGACCGTGTGCTCATCCTTGTCGTCATTGTTGGAATCACTGTAGCATTGCTCTGCTGCCGTTCTAGGTTTTCTCCGAATCGTTGTCTCTGTTTTGCGCCTGTTATTGATACGAGGACTCATTGCCGTCAGCGAGGGGTCTCATTTATTGCGCGTAGATTAGATGAAGTTGGCGCCACCGGTATCGATGGAGAACCTCGATGCTTTCAGCACTGTTCGTGCAGCTTGCAGTCAACACATTCATTTGCAACTCTATTACCAACACCGTGCACTGGAGCCTCTCAGGCCAGTATGCCTATTTGTCCATCTGTTTCTATGGAAGCGCTTTGGGTTTGATGGTTCCTAAACCCTACAAGAACTTCAGACTTCGCATCGCGTACATGTTCAAATTGACAGGACCTCCAATGAGGGTCAGCAATATCTGTCGATGTTCACAGGTGTGGGTGGGCACATGTGAGAGTGCAACTGCTTGTTTGTTTCTTTCTTTTTTTCTTTCTTCGTGTGATTTTCGAGTGTACATAGAGCTCCTTAGAATCTGACCGGCGCAGATTTTGGGTGCTGCTGTTGCTATATGGACTTGCACTGGAGCATAATCTGTGTGTGTATATGCATGTATACATGTGTGCGTGTGCTAATAGCTCTGCAGATGGAGAGAGAGAGAGAAAGAGAGGCAAGGGGGGTTCCCCTCCCTTGTCCATAACCCTGCCGAAAGAAAGAGAGCCTTGCTGCTACGTGCGGTCCGGTTGGCGGATGCCCTATAAACCCTAAACCCTGGACCCCATACTACCCCTTTGAAGGAACCCCCTTTGCCAGAGCTCCAAAGGCCTTCCACGGAAAGCTCTTGGCCTGAGCCTTGGTAGTTTGGGATCAGACCAGGGGACTGCCGTGGTCTCAATCAGAAGGATGTCCAGAGTCCATAATATGGGTTTTTTGTGATAGTCATGGGAGTCTCGCTAGCCCAAGAGGATTGTCGAGTTTCTTTCCACCTTCGGAATGTTCTTTTTCAAACGGGCTTTCCCGTGCTGTTCTGCAAGCCATCCTGCCCTGCCGCAACTCGAGAGCTTCCAAAACACGGATTGGAAGCAACATCGAAGGTGATCATGTGCTTCCGCCGAGAATGAAAACGGGTGTAAGTGTCTGCAATACTATTTTGCATAGTCCGTTGTCTGCTATTTTTTTGTTTTGTTCACTCTTCTTCTGCATCCGTGCTCTGATTCCTTTGGTACAATACAATCAGCGCGGCCTGCTGTTTCATGATCGCTGATCGGGCCTGCTTTCAAGCATGTGTTCCGCCCCTTAAGAAGAGTGAAAGACCGTCTCAATAACATAGGTGGCGCGAATGCTAATGCTGAGCCGTCCTTGTTAATCTGTTCGTCTATGTAGAAAGGTTTTGCCGAAGCAGCATCCCCCAACTTACGATTATGTGTCGGGCATTAGCTGACCCCACATGTCTCGGTAGAATGGTTGAGAATGGGTATTGGTTAGACAGGATTTGGGAAGTGGTTCGGATTCGGGTTCGCGACTAGGATTATTACTTCACTGCAGGATTTAGGAGGCGCTCAGTGCTTGTTTCGGATACGCGGGTACAGGGTTGGCATCCGCTTCCTTACTCGCCCTCCGAAACCCCCACCGAGATTTCGGCCTTCTGCTTAAGGGTTAGCCTGTTTCTTGAGGTTGGCATGCATATCTCTGCGTGCTCAGGGTCCCCGACGGAGTGATCGTGGTCGTTGCTCGCACATTGCGTGCTGGCAGCAGGCATTGCGGAGCCGCTAGTTCGGGAGATGGTCGGATTTACCAGCTGCCAGCATGCGGTGGCCGGTTTTGACCAAAGCCCAAGCTGCCCAACGCGCTGGACAGGATCTTAGATCGACGCTGGAGGCAGCCTAGCCCCCAGTTGACAGAAGGACCGAAAGACTCAGAACTTGTTTGGAAAGAGGGTGTGCTTGCTTGCGGCTGGCTGCTTTGAAAGCACCGCGGCTTTGTTCTGAGCGCTTGCATAGCAGCGCGGAGACGCCGACAAGAGCCTGTCAATGGCAAAATGGCAACATGCTCTAGTAGTGACCCAGTAGTGCAGTATGCAGATGTTACTTTTGGATATATGTGGTATTGCTGAAGTCGTAGTAGCCAAAGCTGGGCCAACAATCTTTGGATCAATGACCGATCGTCGCAGTGTGGGGCTTAGACGAAGCCCGTGGAAGGTGCATTTGGTATGAACACCTCACCGCGCGATCTCGTCATGTCCACTGGACTTGAACCCAAAGCCTGAGCTCTGTGCCTGTATCCGCCTGAGTTTTGATGAGGTGGAGATCCAGGACATCGCGAACTCTCGTGCTGACAAGCGGTCCGGCTGCAGTTGGGGTTCGCGATCCCTTTTTTGGTCATCGTCTGAGTGCATTTGGGGAAAGGGTGACACTGTAGGAGGCATCTCCTGGCCTCTGGGAAGAAGGGACGTGCAAGCATCCGCACTAGGAGCAGCATGCCGGCCAGGGTAGAAGGTCCAAGATGTCTGTATCGATGCCCACCACGGAACCCCGTTACTGAAGGTATCAGCTCCTGTCGCAGCGAGAGCATGTTCTACACCGGCCAGACATGTACATCGGTCCGGACACTTGTCTGAACCGAAGGCAGGCATTGCTTTAGATGTCGGAAGAAGGGTCCTTGTCGGCTGACATGTCTACGCTGGCTGGCTGGCTAGATTCTGTTTGCAATCGACATTGCTAAGTGTATCGTTCGCTTTGTTACCGCGATGACAATCGTTAAACGATGTTAAACGAATTCAATGATGGCCATTGCCGCAGCCAGCCTTAATGGCTGCATCCAAGAGTGCTTTTCCAACACAGTGCGTTCACCGGTGCCAGGCTGTGATTCCCCTCCACACAACTGCAAGGTAAAGACATTTTTCTGACCATTTGGACTGTCTTTTCTTTAGCCTGTGTTTGCACAATACTACAGACCGGGGGCCAGCAAACCTTTACCTCGAGGGCAAGCATGAGACTGCTCCCAACAGCGTTCACGAGCTTTCCCCCGTGGCTGACGGATGCTCGAGGTCGAGCCCCGCGAGGAAACCGTTGGGGCCTCACAAAGAGTGGAAAGTCTGGGGTGGAATGCAACTGTCAGAGTTTGGAAGAAACCCCCCATCGCCACTAAACTCCAAAAACAGTGCTCCTAGTTTTATGGCAAAAGAGGCTTGGGTCTTGAATGGCAGCAACAAGATCGTCGAGAACAGCCTGCTCATCTCCCCTGGCCTTGTCCCGGCCTCAAAGGGAACTCTTTGAGCCGTGCTACTGCTAGCTTTCCACAGTCTCCTCACTCTCCTCTCTGTTTCTGTCGCATGCGACATGAGGACTCCTGTGGATCAAAAAATTTGGGATCTAGCGAAGCTTCCAGCTTGATGCGCGCACAAGATAAGACCACGCCCAGTCGCGGGAAGCAGCAAGAGCAGCAACTGTCATGGTCGCCATGGGTATCTAATATTGCGCTCATCTCCGCTGATCGCAGTACACTTGGAGAAGGGAGTGGTTCCTGATCTTGGGAATGGTGTCAGCGCCGTCCCGACAGACCACGGTCGCACTAATTAATTGGAATCTAGGTTCTGTCATCGCGAATGTCAGTCCATACCCCCTCGCCCTAGCCGGCCCTAGCCCTAGACTCTAGACTCTTGTACAGCAAGCCTAAAAGAGCCTGGCCCCTGGTCCATCGAAGTTCCCAGAAGAATTCTTGGTGTTCTGCCTTGGCTGTTCGCATGGCGCCGCCGGCAGATGCGTCGGATGGGAGTGCGGCAAAGAAGGCTGCTCTGGGAACCTCAGATCGGGATCATTGGGATCAATGTAAAGTCTTAGACAGAGTCTTAGGTGCAGGTAGGCCAGCAGTCGCAACAGCAGCGGAGAGAGACAGAAAAGCAGCCACTCTTTAGCTCTAATTGTGCCTCACGACCACGCGGCAGCAAGACACTAGGATACAACTTGAAAGAGGAGTCAACAGAAGCAAGAGTGCCAAGACGATGACCGTGGCAGTGGTAGTAGTGGTGGGGTGGTGTGTTCACGGAGCGCACGCTGCTGGCCGTTGCTTTGCCAGGAAGTAGATGTTCGTAGTCTTAACGGTACCGACTTGAAGTACGTGCAGCGAACTTACTGGGTCACGTTTCGCATTGCTTCCAACGCCAGCACAATCGTGGCAAGGGTGTTAATGAGTCTCCTGTGTGTGGCAGTATAGCGTACCAGATTATGATTTTAAGGGCAGTGCTGAAAACCGGAAGTGCTGATTTTGAAGTCGCTATGTTGATGAGGATTTTACTGATGATGTTGAGGGTGCTGATGACCAAGTTGGTAGATCTTGAGGTGAGGAGATTGGATCGAGGCTTCAAGATTCCCCTCTGCCTTCCTTAACTTCACGATAACATGGTACAAAAGCCCCGCGATGGGAACATCAATCCACGCCATGAGGTTCTCAACTCGGTTGTAGGATTTTTGTGGGCGCGTCGGACTCACGGTGGTTCATTCATTGTCTTCTCGGGCTGGTGTTGACGGCTTGGATGCTGGCCTTCTCGGGGCTGATGTCAAATAGACCCTTTCAAGGGCTATAATGTAGGGGCCTTCATAATTAGAATAGGGTTTTGGGAATAATCTCTGCAAGAGCTGCAAGCCCGAAGCCTCCACGCTTGTTCTGTGGTTTTGGCCCAGCTTGCGGCTACCTCTACTTTGATCCCCAAGCCCGGGCCGTGCGGGCTACTTGTAAGGTCCAAAGGCACCTGAGCGCGGGTTTGGGGTCGAAGCTGGGATTCTTGGCTTCTCTTCTGCCGGGCGGGAAGCAAAGGAAGCGCATCGACATGTGGCGACTTCCTTTAGGGCGTCTTGGACTCCATGTGTTCAGGTCTTCGCATGGGCAAACTTAGATCGCAGGGTTACAGGGACGCGGAATGCGACCCCTGCAGAAGGGCTGAAAGGTGCGGTTTACTAAGCTCTACACAGTTTTGTTGTTGTTGCCACGCATGATCACTGCCGTTCTGAACATGCCCCTTGCTCCTACCCAGCTTGATGCCGACTACAAACGCGGTGAGAAATCGCTACCGAACGCCTTGAGATATTGGGCCTTCGCCAGCTTTTCCCTATGTCAATGTCTATCTGTCTGTGTCTGGATGTGTTTTGTTTGTCTATCTAATTATCTATCTGTCGATCGGTCCATCTGTCTATGCATCTTTCTATCCGCCTACCAATCTATCTACCTATATACTAGTACCCGTGTCAATATCTACAATGCTTGTACTTGCATTTATATCTGTATCTCTGTTTTTTTCTCTCTCTCTCTCTCTC
>CAJNJA010016452.1:0-11346 GCA_905231915.1 Symbiodinium necroappetens | reverse complement strand
ACACCCATATATATATATATACAATATGGTATAATATATCTGAGGAAAGTCCGACATCTGAGCATCGTGACGGATATCAGGGGTCTTTGGAAGCGTTGCAACGTCCACGTATGCAGCGGGCCTCCGAGTAAGTGGAGTTGTGAACCTTGGAGAAGGCTCAAAACTGGCTCCCCGTATTGGGGCTATATTAAAGAATGATCCATGTTTAATCCTTAGTGAGTTTTATTGCAACCAAAATGTAAACTTGTATCCAACAAGGACCCAGAAAAAGATGCAAGAGCTGGCGTTTGGGTGACTCGGGTTCAGGGTTTGAAGGGTTTTCAACAAGGCCAAACCAAGTTGCTGAAACCTCGAACTACTTCCTGAGACGCGGAACCCGCAGCAGCCTGAACCCTAAACTCCGCTAATCCTGGGCATATCTGCCTTTCAGCTCCCCATGCCTCAGAGGCATGTAGCGTCTACAAGCTCCCGAAAATAACCTGTGGCAAAATCGGGAGCTCTCCCGACGACCTCTTGCAGATTTACTTTTTTTTACATTTCGGGCCGAGGCACAAAGACTTCGCGGAGAAGCCTTGGTATGCTATAGATGCAAGGCGGGAAACTCAGAGTGCCAAGAGCCGCAGTACGCCGCAGCTTGTTCTCTTGCATGCGGCTGTTTTGCACTCAATCGGTTTTACTTTTTCGGCCTTGGCAGGCAGCCGACTACGGCAGGGATCTTGTTCAGGCCACCAGCTTTCAGACTTCGAGCATGCAGTTGCAGCTGTGATGTTGCTTGTAGACCTTCTGTTTCTCAAGCAGATGTCTGGCCCAGCTTGTCAAGAGGACGTACGGGGACACTGATGTGCGACGACAGCAACAGCACCCATCATTCACACCTTCAATCCTCAAAATCAAAGGACTGCAGCATCCTCCCCCTCTCAGACTCTCTGCTGAGGCGCAAGGACAAGAAGTTGCCAGAGCCTTTGCCCTCAAGGAAGGCAAGCAAGGCCGCCCAGTGGGTGCTGTCATACCTGCGCCAACTCTGCTTTCTTAGCACGTGTGTTGTTACGAAAGAATAGTATTCCTGCTGCTGTCAATCTCGTCACCACCATCATCATCATCATCAGCAGCAGTAGAATAGAATGTTCGTGCAACCCTCGCGTTCAGCATCTGTACGGCCATCACCGAAAACTCGCTACCATTCAACCACCGTCACCCATCTCCATCACCACCATTCTCATCATGATCATCATGACCGTTCTCGTGGCCATCATCAGCATGATGGCTATCAACAGCAACTCCATCGCAATGTGCATCTTGCTGTTCATGGTCATCACTGTCATCATCACCACGCAGAAGAATCATTCTCATAATTAAACCATCTTTTTCAGGCACCTGTACCTCTCACGTGGATCGGACGCGTCCCTGCCTCGTGTTCACGGTGACGGAGAAGCCTCCCTTCTTGACGGCAGTCAAGCTTCCGACATAGCCTTGTGGCAGGTGGGGCAGTACACTGACTGTCAGAACTGTTTGCAGCTGATCCGCTGTCGCTAAATCAGACTGTGATGGTCACGGCCTGGTGCCCTGGTGGCACAGCATGGCATGAATTGAAGCCGCTATGGAAATCTCCGCGGAGCTCATCGTTGTTCAAAATCTCACTACATGCTTATTGTACATATCTGCGGAGCCACAAAGCTTAAAACCTTCACAAAGTTGTGCCGCCGTCTTGGAAATCAAAAGACCCCTGCCCTAAATTGCACGTTACGACAGACCCTTGCTAGGGAAGAAGCCCAGGAAGACGGTGGAGTCATAGAGCGAAGTTTTTCCCCGCACGAAGTGGACGTTGCGAAGAAGGGGCCGCAGGTCCTCGGGCTTTGTTTGCAAAGGATCTATGAGGATTCCAGGGATCTTTACAGGTACGCAACAACAAGGTCACACGTACTTATTTACCGACCCTACTTCGCTCAATGTTCAGCAAATCTTCCCCAAGTCCTTTTCCAAGTCGATACCTAAAGTATCTCCAACGAACAAGCCCCGACTTGCCGGGCTCTTGGGGTTTTATCGACTCCTTGGAGGCTTCCGACTTCCATGCGTTCGGGACCCCGGCAGGCCCGGAGGGGGTGGGGGGGGGGCCCAAAGCAGGGAGTCGAAGCTCTTCGCCTCTGATCGCTTCACCTCTTTCAGGCGCTCCTCTGTCAGCGTCCACTGCAGATGCTTCCAGTCTTCGCCTCCGGACAAAGGCCGGAAGGATCATGCAGACTGTATCAAAGGCTAGCAAGTGATGATCAAGACTTACAACAACACCGTAACTGCTGGTGCTTGGATACAGAACAGTGGGTAACATGAAGCAAGCGAAATCCTCATGGCAACGTCGTCCCATGCTGAATGTCTGATACCCGAGATACCCGAGTGACACAGATCACAGCAGGTTGATAGCGATGTATGAGGACAGATGAACAACATGAACGCTGAGACATCATGATACCAGTCTAGTAACAGTAGCCACCTCCCTGCCATAAACGAGAGAAAAATGTTAGAACAAACACCCCACACACACACACAGACATAGCACGGACTGGTACCTACTTAAAGTACATACACACACGTGCATAGCGCAAATACGAAATACACACAGGTGTGCACATGCTTTTTTATGTATGCACGTGCGTCTTAATTCTTTCTAGTGGTCTGATAATGTGCTACACTATGCGACAACCTTCCAACGATCAACAACAACTAAGCATTTAGGAAATACAGCAAGCCGTGTTGCGACGGCACATCAAGATGCAGGAAACGATGCAGCAATTTATGGACCCAATTCCGCACATTGCGATAGAGACTTGAGCATCGACGGCATCGAGGCCCGAGCCGAAAAAAAGCCCGAAGTCCAAATTCCTGCTTGCGCTGTCGTTGTTGACAGTGGAGCGCGGTGAGCACGAGGGTCCATGTGATTAGGGGTTCCTTCTTGGGCAACCCTTCTAGAAACGTGGCCTTTAGTGGCCTTTAGTGCCCTCCATTGTCTCAAACTGTCATTTTCGAGTGCTCCAGCAAGCGTCAGCATGTGTTTCCTTGGACCTGTAGAGGCTTGCAAAAAGCCATCTTGGGTCAGGATGATGCAAGTCATGACAATCTGACAAACACCTGAAGCACTGCCAAAGCCAAAATCAACAGCCAAACCGCAGTCAGTTCCAACGGCATTTGGAGCATCGCCTGTCCTGCCATGTACCACATGGCCATCTGCATCTTGGGCGACGATGGAGGTGCACCCTCCCTCAATCTCATACCTGGGAGAAGGGTGGGGCCTTGCTGCCGAGATCACTACCAGCACAAACCCTTTCCGGGAAGAGTAAGCCGAGTAAGCTTCCAGCATCATGTTGACGAACAAAATCTCCTCCTCGGAGATGCCTCTTGGGTACTTCAAGGAGGATCTGACTGCTTCTCCTCTTACAGAATCCTCTTTCCTCAAGGATAGGACTGAGGATTGATGTTAAGCAACATCGACAGCTGCACGAATCCTGGGGAGTTTTCTCTGTAGAATTCGCTATGAAGCGCACGACAGCTTAGCACATGCAAGAGATCAATCTTCCACTTCATGCACGGAGCACAGCACTCATTCCTAGGTCGGAAAACATTCCCAGAAACTTAAAAAAAAAGCCAGCGCCTGTGGCATTGGCAATGCCGCGCATCTCGAGGCCGTACTCGCCTCGGCGTCTCCAGGAGCTGCTTAGCCTAAGCATGGCCTAGTACTCCCGTACTCCCCTCCTAGGTGACAAGGCCTCCAGTTGGTTTCAGTCCCTCTCCGATGCCTTCGGGTTTAGGGTTTAGGGTTTAGGGTGCTTAGGGTTTAGGGTTTAGGGTTTCGAAAAGAAGAGACTACGAAGCTCGCAGTCGAAGAGATCTGAGCCTCTCCTCCCACCGAGCTTCCGGCCCATGTCCGTCAAGACCTGCTCGGCCAGCTTTTTGAACTTCGGTGAGTCCTGGCAGGTTGAGAAGAGCCCCTGCCTTTGCTCTCCATTCCCCTGGATGCTGATCGGAGTTTCTTTTCCGCATCGCGCTAAAAGCATCCAAAACCCACGAAGACTTCAGAGGGGCTCAAGATGTTTTGCCTTTGAAGCCCCGGACAAGGAGAGCTCAACGCGCTTTGGGGGCCACAGGCCAAATCGCATGGCCTCGATGAGCTTGAAGAGTTCCTCGGACAGCACGCCTGGGCTGTACAACTACGAGCATGCATGAATGCGGCGTCTGTTATCACACTTGCCCAGCATAAAGACCCCAGAAGCGTAACACTCCAGAGTACTTCTACCCCACCTTAAGCTTTCAAAAGCCAAGGCCCAAACCCAACGCTTGCGACAAGAGTTTTTTTGAGTGGGTAGGCTGAGGTCTTGGCTTGCGTCTAAACGTCTAAAATGAGACAAGACCAACAACAACACGAGCAACTCTGCCTATTCGTCCAGAGATATGGATCACCTCCAGCCCCACCCCACATGACTCTGGGTGCTGCCGAAGTGACCCACGAAGGACTTGAAGTGAGTGATCATCTTCCTTGTTCAAGGAATCAAGATGTTGGGCTCGGGGTATTTCGAACAAGTTTGGGGCGCCGCTGTTCGCACGTATTGGGTGGGACCAGGCGGAGGGTGCAAAAGTGTTCCGTTGAGCCCGGCTGTGAGCTAATGTGTGGAAAGGCTGGTTAAGCCGGAACGACGATGAGTTGCAGCTGCGGCAAAAATGCTTGAAAGTCACTGTTCATCATGCCACTCCAGAACCTGCGCCAATTGGAACTTACCCTTCCGGCCTCACTTGAGCCAAATTCCTGAACCCCCAAACCCATCGTTCACCGCGTGGCTTCAGGGGCTCCGCTGCGTTCTTCATGGCAGCAGCCCAGCGCTGCTCTGGCGGAAGGTCTAAGTCGACGACCTGAGTGGACTGCCCGTTCAATGAACGGATTTCGAGATGACAACGGCCGGCAAGCAGTGGGAGAACCAAAAGCCTTGCACACTTTACCTTTCGACAAAGCTGGGGGTCCTGCCACCCAGCCGGGCACCATGTGGCTTGCGTTGCCCTGCAAACAGGGGGCAGGAGGAAAGGTCGAGACTACTCGGCCGGAGCGCCTTGCCATCCGGCCGAAAGCTCTGAATCAGCTGCATGCCCCCAATTGCATCCCTATTGGCCCGAGACAACGCTGCGCAACAGCCAGACCCGAAGCCAAAGCCTTGAACTGGCCATAGTCCGGATCAGAAGGCTTGATGTGACAGCAGTGCGCATCCTCACGAAGCTCACATCTTTCCCCCGTAACCTTTCCAAAGGGACCTGCAAGAACTTTACATTTTCAGACGCTTGGGCATGACATGCAGGTGCACGGGTGCTTCATATTCGCAGGCGGTACATCAGAAGCTGACCAAGCGTCGAAGTCGTGGCACTCCTGTCAGGGTGTAAGGGGTGACTCCCTTCGGAATCTGTGGCCAAAAAACAACACTCAGGACCTCTGAGTCATGTCAACTCGTACAGCATTGTAGACAATCGCATCCAAGACATCTGCCCGACATCGTATCATCGTCTCCTTTACAGACATACAGACACACCCACCGACCGCCCCCAACTCCGCACTTTCCTGGGTTCTTCTGAAGGGATTGAATTTAGGATACCATAATAAGGAAGCCATATTATTTACTATAGATCCCTATTATGGTAAATTAAATTAACTCCCTTAACAAGAACCCCGTTTCCCCATTTACACTAGTTACTATAGATCCCTATTATGGTAACTGAAATACTTTAGATCCCATTTTTGGTAACTTAATTTACTAAAGATCCCTATATTTGCTAACTTAATTCACTATAGATCCCTATGCTATGCTAAGTTAAGTTACTATAGATCCCTCTGTTATGCTAACTTAATTCACTATGGATCCCTATATTATGGTAACTTAATTTACTATAGATCCCTATATTATAGTAACTTAAGCTACTATAGATCCCTATAATAGGGTAACTTAAGTTACTATCGATCCCTATGTTATGCTAACTTAAGTTACTATAGATCCCTACATGATGGTAACTTAAGTTAAATCCCTTAACACAAGGACTCCTCGCACGTTCCCCCCAGGCCCGGAGCTGTTCCTTGCCGAAGGCCAGGAGCGGCGCAAGCACCGGGAACAGCCGCAGGAACATGGCGGCCATGGCGCTAATAGTAATAGTAAGAGTAAAAGTTCTAGAATAGCAATAGCAATAGTAATAGTAATGGTAATCGTAAGAGTATCAGTGATAGTACTAGTAACAGTGACAGCAACAGTAGTAGTAATACTGGGCTGCTCCTGACGCTGCAAAGCTGCGGAGAGCCCGCGAGCAAACGCAAGACATGTCTAGGAGGACTCTCGCTGCCAGTTTGCGCATCAGGGGATGGCTCTCTGCGCAGCATGACCAAGGTTCTCACTCGCAGGAATCGTCGGTTCGAATGTTGCTCGTTGAGAAGTATCGTTTTTGGGGCACCTGCTTGAAAAGGAAAGCCAAGAACGACACTGGATCTGGAGTGGGTTGAGCGCTGATCTAGAGTTGAAGAGCCTTGGCCGGAGATGAAGTGCTTTTTTAACCCACGAAAGTTCCCAAACAACCTGGCACACCCTGTAGCCACGCATCGGAGACTCGGAGGTCTAAGGCATTCGGAACTTCATGGCTGAGCATTCTGGCTGTGTTGCGGCAGTCACTGTGCTGCGGCCGAAATCCTAGAGTCACGAGCTGCACTGAAGCTGCTGAACTGGTCCCCTCGCTTTGCACCAACATCCTAAAGAAGCTGCACTGGCATCCGAAGCTCCACATGCTCGGATGCCCGCTCCCTTTACAGAGGAGCCTTGGAATCATCAGCACGTCTGTATTTCTCGAGCGTCAGCTCGTCCTGTCACGCTACAGGGATGGATAGCCCCGAGGTCTGGGGTTGGATGTGGCATGGTGATACCAGTATCTATGCAAGGGAGCCACCTATATTCGGATGCAGCTCATCCAGCTAAGTTGGCTTAGTTCTACCGTTCTCGTTCGGAAAACGCCGAATCTGCAGACACGAAAAGTCCTCCTCCTTCTGCCTTGCGGCTATAGCCCACTGCTCCAGCTCTTCTTGGTTCCAGTTCATCTCAAGCTTGAACCTGCGAGGGGCAGCCATGAACCGCCCTGCATAACAAGCAGACAATGCTCGAGGAATGGAGTCGAAAGTGCAGACATCGAGAACAGCATCAGAATTTCACCCGTCGGCACGGTCTGGTGAGCGCACTCTGAGATGCAGCGAGGGCTAAGCATGCACGTGGTGCAATCGACACTTTCCCAAGCCCCAAACGCTTAGTTGTCTAGTGAGAACTCACCCTCCCCACCACCGCTTGCTTACCTTCCTCTCGGAAGCAGACCCATCAGACTTCGGGTTACACTCCAAACGGGAGTTTAAGTCAGAGGCAGAAACTACCCTGCTACAGTTCAACAGGTGACAACACATCACGACATCTCATTGCGTTCGATCAGAGTGTGTGGATTAAGTGCCTCTGAAACTGCTATACTAAGTTACACTCTAACTAACACACACACACACACACACGCACGCACGCACGCACGCACGCTCACACGGAGATGATAACTGAACACACTTGTACCTCATGATATGATACTATCGTGCAGAGAAGGTACGCTGGACTACTTTTTAGAGTGAATGCTGAACATTACTGTGGGCAATTTGGTGTCAACGTCTCCACACAACTGCATCAGCTGCCACAATTTGCCATTCTCGTGTAGCATGTTTTTGTCAACATATGCCAAGTTGAGGCAAGCGGCTTTCCTGTAAATCCTAAAACCCTCATTGAGCTCTTTATTCACGCCAGTCAGGGGCGGCTCAGCGCGGCTTCCAGCATTGGCAGCCTGACATGGCAACAGCCAGGGTATGCACGCAAAACCTGACGGTGGTTTCGATGGCGCGTCCATAGATTTCGGATCTGCCCAACAGAAGCCAGGTGTCCATCACAACGACAAACCACTCCAGAGTTCAAAGTATAGTATGCTATAGTATGCAAGATTAAATCATGTCGGATTCCCACTTCCTAAGTGCAGAGGTCGCGTAGAATTGACTAGGACCATGAATTCCTGCTCGCAGCGTGGCCTTTGCGATAGTGCCGTTCAAACCAGCAAGACAAACCTGCGAGTACGCCACGATCACTAAACCCCAAAACCCCCAAACTCCCGAACTCCTACACTTTACACCCCAAGCCCGAAACCGTTGATCCTAAAGTTTGAACCCCGAGAGTCTTTCACAGATCGCCGGAGCGCAAAGGCCGGGCCATTGGACGGTCTCTCTCGCTCGAGGGCACGAGGGGGTTGCAGGAGACACAGGCTGCTTTGCCGGGTTTCGCATTCAGGGCTTCTAAGGTTCAGCCTTCGGAGTTAAGGGGCTTATGGCTTAGAGTTTTGGGCACGGGTGTAGGGTTTATCTGCTGAGGTGCGGCGTGGGGCCAAACCTCCAGGGTGAGTGTGAGCATTAGCCCACCTCTCCCTGTTGCTACTAATAACTATGACTACCTTTACTACCAACACTACTGTTACACGCACTACTATGATCACATGTGCGCTATCCCGATTTCTGTGGAGGTATGTGAGTCCTGCATTCAGAACCTGTATGGCTTCTAGCACATTTGGGCTTGAGAGCTGCGAAAGCTAGCTCACTCTGCGATTTAAACCACTTCATCCTACAACCCCTGCTAAAGGTGCCAAGGTCACACCGGTCTCGCTGCCTGTCGAAGATCTCAGATGAGTCTTCGGGATGAACTTGAACTTGGACTCCAACCCAACACTATGCCCCAAACCACAAGACCTTGAACCCGAAGCCCTGCATTTGGAAATGTCAGGCCCATAAAGCGATGACCTTCAAATTTCCCCCCCCCAATTGTAAGAGCCCTTAAAGGAACCTTGTGCTAATTCATTATCGGCCCCTCATACCCTGTTGTCAATACGCATCACACCATCTTCGACGAGGCTTGAAGCCTCAGGCTTCGAAATCCAGTGGTCATTGGCAGGACTGCAGATCTCTGCTGGCTCCCGGCTGTATTTTGGAGAAACATTTTAGCTTTAGAGTTCAGAGTCTAGGGACATGCGCCCTTCAAGTAGGCAATATTACCAGGATTACTCCTTGCCAACTGCACTCATCGACATCATGCGAAGCTGTTGGCAAACGACGTTGCGACACTATGCTACGCTGTTGGAATCTGTATTTAAAGAGGTGCTACATGACACCCTGCTGCAGCACCTGGGCTACAATATATTGCACAATCTCGTGTGATGCTGTGAAAATTTCACATTTAATGAAAAGCAGGTGCTACTCAGGACTCAGCACAATGCCCATGTTATTTGCATCGCACTGGCTTCCACTGGCAGAATTTCAAGCACACACTTACATGTAGATTGCATGGTATGCGTTCCAGGCCACATGCAATGTACACATGTGTATCTTTCCAGGAAGATACATACACATGCTCACAAACGAACACAGACATATGGACATTCTCCATATGATGGCATCTGATTTACGCTGATTATTCGCTTCGCTAGTCGCAAACAGCGTCTTCCTTCATACTCCCGGTGGATTGCCGGGCTGTGGGCGCACTGCTTGCAAAATCAGCTGCTCAGAATGACGATGTGGCACAGTGTACATCAACTCTGCACGGACCCACATTGAGGATTAGCTTGACCAAAACGAGCTAGTGGCTAGAAATCAGTTTGCTGTCTTTAGCAGGCATGCTCGTTGATCGACATCAAGAGCAAAAGAACACGGACAAATTACGCGGTCTCAGCGTCAGATGGGCTAGCTCGGCAGTATGAGGGGGGGTACTGATATCCTGTGGTGTCACATTCATTTTTCATGAAAAACGGAGTCTAAAGTCTGGCGAGACACTCTTGTACGACTTCTGCATTCTCATGTCAAGAAGAGAAAGGGAAGGCGTCTAACCTTCGTCAGGAGCCAACATCCCTACAAGGCGTACATCTCCGTGCGTATGTCTCACTCAATCGGCACGGCCTCTGAATGTTCAATGAACCTCCCGAAGAAATACCAAACAGCGAGACATACATTCACATTCAGTGAAGGTTTCAATGGGAAGAAATCTCAGAGAAAGTACTCTGCTTCAGCTCCTCAGCTCCTTGCATTGGGAACAGAATCTGGCTGTCGTGTTTGTGGTGGCATTTAGGCTGCTGTTCCAACCTGCACTTATACAAGCTTGACCACGGAAAAAGAGAGAGAGAGAGAGAGAGAGGCAGAGGAGGCAGAGGCAGAGAGTTTGCAGAGTCCAGCTACTCGCACCCGACTCGTGCCCCTGGGCCTCGTCCAGCAACCCAAAGCGCTTAAAACCCTTCTTAAACGCACTTGGTCGATCATCGAAAGTGCAAAGGGCTCCTGCTCACTCTGCCTTCTTGAGGTCTTTGACAGCTTGAGAGAGCTTGACGATAGATGCATTCAAGTCGTCCGGCATTGGCTCGCCCTGGTAAGCTGCAGGATTCTGTAATGTCCAAGGGTGAAGGAAGTGCCTTCATCAAGGATGGCACGGGA
Organism: Symbiodinium necroappetens; assembly: GCA_905231915.1. Lineage (NCBI taxonomy): Eukaryota > Dinophyceae > Suessiales > Symbiodiniaceae > Symbiodinium > Symbiodinium necroappetens. Next base: position 803 of record CAJNJA010016452.1, on the reverse strand, counting down.
CATGCTCCGCATTGGTGGCAGCTTACTCCATGCATTCATGCGTACTTATGCTTGCATTCAGAATCGATGTAAATCGAACCTTCACGGCCCTGGGGTCTTCTCGAAACCATCGAATCTGGGCTCGGTGCTTTGGGTCGGTTTCGGAAGCCACCGAGATGCTAGCAAAATCATGATGAAGGGAGCTTTCCAGTCTTTCTGCCCATTTGTCTATCGACCCAGGTAATGCGCTTCAATTGGGCATGAATTCTTGCGTACCCACCTACTCGCCTGCCTGCCTGCCTGCCTGCCTGCCTCCTGCCCCTGCCTGCCTGCCGGACTGACTGACTGACTGACTGAGATAGTCTGCACAAGTGTTGTCTTCTGCCGTTCTCTCTATCTATTTATCTATCTATCTATCTATCTAGATAGTTAGATAATTAATTATTTAGGTAGCTAGCTAGTTGGTTGGTTAGTTAGTTGGTTAGTTGATTAGTTGGTTAGATGGTTAAGTTGGTTCTTTGGTTAGTTGGTTAGCTAGTTAGTGATGAGTTAGCGAGGTGGTGAGTTGGTGAGTCAGTTGGTTAGTTCGTTAGCTCGTTAATTCCTCCCTTCCTTCCTTCCTTTCGTTGTTGCTTCCTTCCTTCCTTCCTTCCTTCCTTCCTTCCTTCCTTCCTTCCTTCCTTCCTTCCTTCGTTCAGTTGCTTCCGCCCTTCGTTTGTTCGTCCGTTACCGAGTTAATTTAGTTAGTTAGTTAGTTAGTTAGTTAGTTAGTTAAGTTAAGTAAGTAAGTAAGTAAGTTAGTTAGTTAGTTAGTGTTGGTTAGT
>CAJNJA010016450.1:0-11348 GCA_905231915.1 Symbiodinium necroappetens | reverse complement strand
GGGTTGGGCTGCGGCCGTTGCAGGAACATGTTGGAGCCTCTGACTGCATTTCTTGGAGTCTGCCGGGTGCCCCAAGGAGGCGGCCTCGACGCTGACGGCAGCTTCTCCCAAGCAGAAGAAAGCACGGTGACCTTCGAGAACTGCACCGGAGCTTCGGTTGCATCCGGGAGCCCTCTGGGCGACGAACGTGTGGGAGAGGTGAAGGCCTCGTTAGCGGGGATGTCAGGTAGTTAAGACATAGTAAGAGCATGCGCCTCCGAGTTGAAGGGTCTAGTCTGTGGTTTCAGGGGGTGGCCACGAAGTGTTTTGGGGAATTTTTAGCTGAAAGCCCGTGAACTCAACGCTACGGGTCTGAGCCCGTGCTGTCTCCCAGGTTCCGGCGGCGGAGGTGCACGCGTGAACGAAAACTTCACACAGGGACGCAACAGCTCCGCCATCTTCCGCAGTTGCAGCGCGAGTGCATATGGAGCCTGGGCTGCAGTGTTCTTGTGACTGGCGCATGTGGGAGCGTAATAGGAGCCCTCATTTGTACTTGGGGCATGCAAGCTCCACTTGCTCAGCGGAACAGACCCTGCAATCAAACGGATGTAACACAATTCAGGGTTTGGGATAGAGGGTGCGGGGCTTGCGGGCTCCTCAGCGTTCAGGTTTTCAAAAGGGAGATCTTGGGGTTGGGCTGCGGCCGTTGCAGGAACATGTTGGAGCCTCTGACTGCATTTCTTGGAGTCTGCCGGGTGCCCCAAGGAGGCGGCCTCTACGCTGGCGGCAGCTTCTACCAAGCAGAAGAAAGCGCGGTGACCTTCGAGAACTGCACCGGAGCTTCGGTTGCATCCGGGAGCCCTGGCGACGAACGTGTGGGAGAGTTGAAGGCCTCGTTGGGGGGGATGTCAGGTAGTTAAGACATAGTAAGAGCATGCGCCTCCGAGTTGAAGGGTCTAGTCTGCGGCACCAGGGGGTGGCCACGAAGTGTTTGGGCCGTTTTTTCGCAGAGAGCCCGTGAACTCAACGCCACGGGTCTGAGCCCGTGCTGTCTCCCAGGTTCCGGCGGCGGAGGTGCACGCGTGAACGAAAACTTCACACAGGGACGCAACAGCTCCGCCATCTTCCGCAGTTGCAGCGCGAGTGAATATGGAGCCTGGGCTGCAGTGTTCTTGGCGCCAGTGGGAGCGTGCTGGGAGCCCTCATTTGTACTTGGGGCATGCAAGCCCCACTTGCTCAGCAGAACAGACCCTGCAATCAAACGCGTGTAGCACAATTCAGGGTTTGGGATAGAGGGTGCGGGGCTTGCGGGCTCCTCAGGGTTCAGGTTTTCAAAAGGGAGATCTTGGGGTTGGGCTGCGGCCGTTGCAGGAACATGTTGGAGCCTCTGACTGCATTTCTTGGAGTCTGCCGGGTGCCCCAAGGAGGCGGCCTCTACGCTGGCGGCAGCTTCTCCCAAGCAGAAGAAAGCGCGGTGACCTTCGAGAACTGCACCGGAGCTTCGGTTGCATCCGGGAGCCCTGGCGACGAACGTGTGGGAGAGTTGAAGGCCTCGTGAGGGGGGATGTCAGGTAGTTAAGACGTAGTAAGAGCATGCGCCTCCCAGTTGAAGGGTCCAGTCTGCGGCACCAGGGGGTGGCCACGAAGTGTTTGGGCCGTTTTTTCGCAGAGAGCCCGTGAACTCAACGCCACGGGTCTGAGCCCGTGCTGTCTCCCAGGTTCCGGCGGCGGAGGTGCACGCGTGAACGAAAACTTCACACAGGGACGCAACAGCTCCGCCATCTTCCGCAGCTGCAGTGCGAGTTTTGGAGCCTAGGCAGCAGTCTGTCGCTGGTGGGAGTGCGCTGGGAACCTTGCGACGCCCATTCCCTTTGGTTGATGGTTGCGGGCTCTTCAGATTGCAGTTTTGTGAAGCGATTTAGGAGTTGTTGCTGGGGCCGGTGGCATGCCACGCAGACGCCTTGCAGCCTCTAGCTGCAGTTTCAGAGCATCCCGAACCCCTAGCAGGCCGCAAGGCAGTTGCTTAAGGGCATGCTGTGGATGCACTCCTTGGAGCCCCTTCCCACCCTCTAGCGCCGTACCTCCCTCGCTGCTGAGGGGACGGAGGCGGTGTTGCAACCAAAATTCTCAACGGCAACGGTTCAATGCACTTCAAGGCGTGCCGGGCACGTACAGGCCCGGAACTTCTTCATCTCCCGGCCCAAGCCCTAGCCCCAGGCTTGTTGGAACTGCGTTGCGGTTGCATGATGGACAATACTGGCTGCTAGCTGGGGTGGACTTTGCAAGGCAGGCTTGACTTCTTTCAGTTGTCCATTGCAGACAAGGTCTTTGACGGATTACCCCTAACCCTGAACCCTTAACCTCTGAAGGTTGATTCTGCAGACGAAGATGAGGCCTAAAGCTACAGTACTGCTTACAATGAGACAGTTTGGCGGTGGGCACAGGTGGCGGCCTGAGTATCACCGGCGGCACAGTACGTCACGACGGTTCGCTCGCTTTCGAGGCCGGGTGGTTGAGAGTGCTGGGCAATGCAGAACTTTAGGGCTTAGGGATCTAGGGTCAGGGGCTATAATATCATTGTTTGACGCAGGGGCAGGGTTCAGGATGTGGGGGTTGGGGGGTTCACGGTTTAGGGTTTAGGCCGCTGCTTCGGACTTGTTGGCCAGGCTAGAAACAAAAGAGGCAGCCTGCATGACCTTAGCTGGAAACTCTTCGAGTTCTTGGAGCCTGACAGAAAGCGTGATAGGTTTGCAGAAGTTGCTCCAGATTTTTCGGTAGTGAGCAGAGAGAAGCGGGAACTGGAAGGAGTGCAATGCCAGCAACACGGGCGGTGGGCTTTACATGGTTGGCGGCCAAGGACGGCAGACTTGAAACCCGCATGTTCGCTTTCCTGGTTTCCTTTCCTTGGAGACTAGGGGCTTTACAAGTGTTCATCGACATACTCGCAACTTCGTCATCCGGCTTTGCAGCACCCTAGGATCTGTCGCCAAGCTTAGCCTGTGACTCGCTCTGGGAGCAGTTGCTGACTTGAGACCAAAGCCCAAGCGAAGCGCGGAGTGCAAACCCCGCAGCGCGGCTGGCGACCCCCCACATGGCCGACGTCGAAGCTCAAATCCGTCGTGCATTCCATCCAACCGCCTCGTGCTGGGATGCCTGAAAGGCTCTCCATGGCGATTGAAGCCCTGTCACTGAACATAGATCTTTCAGGACTATTTGGAAAGCTGCTTTTCGATCGCTGCGATGCTGACGTGGCTGCAGCCGCCTTGGCTGCAATTGCAGCCAATGGCACAGAAGCGGAGCTTCGACTCGAGGACCGGATTTGCGCTCAGAAAGTGAAGATGCAAAGTTTACCTTGGTGGACACACAATTCTCCATGCCACGGGTCACGCGCACGCACGCACCCACACACACACACACACACATACACACACATTCCGCATCAAGGATGTGTCGGGTCACGGTACTTCAACAAGTACGACACCCTTAAAGTCTGGCAGACGTGAGGTTGGCATAGAGTGGTCTTTGCCTGGGCATAGATTGAGGGAAGGCTTGGGCTTGCAACAGAATGGCAAGCCCAACGCTGTAAGCACATGCATAAAAGATAGTCCATAGTAAGTAACATATGACTGTATAACTGTATAATGCACCCGAAATATTGCATGCTTTATGCTCAGCTATATGTAATGTATCAGATGGGAGAAAGTGAGTTTGAAAGGACGGCTGCTCTACCTCTAGGCTAGCGGCATGCGAGACCGCACGCCGTTCAGCGTTGGCCATAGGAGCTCTCACTGTTGAGGGACAGCGAAGGCAACGGCGACGACATCGCAGTTGCAGGCCAAGCCATCTCATTCAGTGTAAGTTTCAGACACAGCTGAGTGTGGTCAAGCACAATTGCTCTTTGCTGGGTGTGTTGTGGTTTGTTGGCATTTTGGGTTGGTCATTTGGGAATCGGACATCTGGATTTCGTAGCTTGGGTTTCCGACCCAGATAGCCATGTGAAGTATGCCAACCCTGGCACTGCTCCCAGCCTTGATTCCTGGCGCAGTCCGAAATCGGGAAGCAGGGTTTAGGGTTGAGGCAGAGCAGAAGTCAGAAGATTGGCCACCTAGCGGCCAATCTGCTCCTGTTGCCGGTTTGCTTGCTGCAGCAGTTCTGAGTTGCGCTCGATCGAGCAGTTTCGTGCTGCGGGTGGGTGTGCGATCGTTTCCAAGATTACTAGCTGCTACTTGCGGCAGCAATCCTCTGCCTGTGCTTCAATGTCCACGTGCCGAAAGGTAAAAAACGTGCCGACATGAACAAAACTTGTGACGTGCCAAAACGGTACCCGCCGACATTGGAAAAAAACACGTGCCGACGTGCTAAAATCCGCGCCGAGATGGACAAATATACGTGCAGACAGAGTTCAACAGAAAAGAGAGGTTACCATGAGGAACTCCAGGAATTCAAAAACACGTGTCGCCATACCAAAAGCACGCGCCGACATGAAACAATGGCGCCGACATGTCAAACCTGACCCTGCGGAGAGAATATCTCGAGGTGTTTTGTCCATCTCGGGGCAAAGTACACAAAAGGCTGTTTTTCGATTTGTAACGAAACCTCATGTATTTCTTCCATACAGTATGCGCTTACTTAGTGTAATTGTTTGCTCCTGCTGTGTTACTGTAAAACCATCACACTTGTGTCAGACTTGTGCAATCCTCGCTCTGATGCCAGCCACGCAGGCTAAGCTGTGTATGCCTTACATCACTGGTCTGACAGAATACGAAAGCAATAGCATTTAAAGGTACAGCGTGGACGCCTTGCAGGCACGCAGCCTCGCGTGCCAGCCTGTCTTGAGTCTTGAGGAGCTTCTGTGCTAGCTGCCCACTCTTCAGATGTGGCGGCATCCCGCTGCAGATTCGATGCTGCAAAAAGCTGCAAAATCTGCCAGAACACGATCCCAGATGCACAATCGCGAGCATGTCTTCTTTCTGATCAAGTATTTTGCTGGTAAAACAGAACTTCGACATTTGGGGTTGTTCGGTCTAGTAGTTGAACATAAGAAAAGCATGAGAGCACAGTGAATGACACAAGAACAGGCAAGCGCATACAAAGTGCGGGAATGCTATGATTCAAATTGAGATCAACCATGTAATTTTAAATGGCAAATATGCAAATTTGACCTACTGCCATATTGTTGGTGGAGCCACGGCATAAAACAACAGACGACCGGTACAAAGCGCAGCTCACCCAGGGCCTTACGTGGTGATGTTTCTGCTGGTGAGAGTGGTCATTAATCGTGGCGGGGTTTGCTGTGCCTCCATCCTTTGTCATGTGTCTTTCATAGTGAAGACAGCGGTGTGTTTGACATCTTGACTATGCTTGCTTCATCTCGCCGTTCGAAGACTCACCCTCTCTGTCTCTGTCTCTGGCTCTCTGTTTCACTCTCTCTCTCTCTCTCTCGTTGCTGCTCCCCAAAGCCTCCTCCCACGACTCAAGTTCCGTTGCTGCCTGTGCTCCAAGACGTCGCGTGCTGGACTGTAAATCCGGACCTCGGCTGAGTTTCTGCTTTCTTCCGTGCCAAGAGCCCGAAGTTCAAGAGTTGCATCCCGCCACGGCAGGCCTCTTGAAGCTCGGCTCCGTTCACCTGAGTACGGCGTCGAGCTCCGGCATCTACATCGCAGCACACAACCTTTCTCTCGAAGCTCGGAGGCACTTGGATGTCATGCAAAGGAGGGATTCGGAGGGGCGACCAAAACTCCTGTCGTTCTGGTGCAGCAAGGAAGACGTGATGGATTGTACGAACACCTCCGCTTGCAGCTGGCCTGCATTACGAGCTTTGCCTGCAGCTTTCAACTCCGAGTTGAGTAGACGATAAGCATTCCCATCCAGGCACCTTCTATGCGAACGCCGCCACAAGGGCCGGCTTCCTTTGCCCTTTGGGCACAGGGTGGGTGGATTTCGAAGCTTGGCATGGTTTCGGCTGCCTGGTATGGCTGGCCTGCATTGCCCTGAAGTGTAGAGCCCGCTCTTCGGATCCCCTATGGAGCTGCCACTTCGTAGGTGTGCAGGACCTGCATTAGAAAGCTTCTAGGAAATCTTGCGAGTTCGTTCGTGTCTCTTTGCGATTGAGGTCGGCGAAAGCTGATCTTGACAATGCGGACCGTAGCCAGGGACAGGTAGTGCCAGACACTCGACATAGAACCGAATGGTACCACGAACTTCCTCTAGAAATTAAGGACAGGACCCAACAAGACCCGCCAGGCATGCAAGCCAGGGGACACGCAGGTTCTGAACGTGACGGGCAGGCCTGCGGTGTCGACATCGAACGGGGACATTCATCTGGGTCCATCCAATTTTCTTAGAAGGAGGCTGTTGTTATCCTGGGTTTGCCGTTGGATCGTTTATGGTCCGAGCCTTAACGCCGTACCCCCCCAAGCCTAAACTTAACTTTAACCCCACAGCTGTGCCGCGACTCATAGCCCAGAATGACAGTCCAGAACAAAACTTGTAGTGGTCACCAGCCACGGAAAGCATGCCTTTCATCACAGATGCCTCCAGCTCCCTAGTGGCTTTCGGGTCGATTTCCAGCAGTATTTGTGATCGATTTTGTGCGGGATGTTTCAGATAGCAAGTACGTCTCCAGGCCGTGCAGTCAGTGCCCCGAAGGGGCTTCCAAATGCCTGGCCAGCGAGCTGAAGATGGAGTGCTCTGTCCTACAATGACCAAATAGAGGCTTTTGGGTTTCCGTTTTGGATTCTGGGTGTTGGGGGTTTAGTTCACCAACCCTGGCATCAGATCCGCGCAAGAGAACTATCCGTTAGGTGGCAAGCTTTAAGCGAGACTTCATTCATTTGTCTTCCGAGCAGTCTTTCACATGCAGGCGGCAGCATTTTTCCGAGCATTCATTTGACAAATTTCGCTTTCTTAGCAGTATGTCAAGGCAGGCAAGCAGCAGCACGCACCAGCATGCAGCAACAGGACGCCCAACACCGAATTGCGTTGTCCGAGCAGACTGCATCAGGATGTCCAAGATGTCGGTAAAGACTTCGTGCCCAAACCCTACACAGTTTCTGTGAACAGACCATGATCCTCATGGAAAGGGGCGATCAAAGCAAACCCTAGAGACAAACAAGAACCCTGGACCGTAAACCCTAAACGCCACTTCGAAGAAATCCCTATCATCAGGGCTGCAGCTCTCGCGAGACGAGCTCCAGCCCCACCGAGCAAGCCGCCATGATCAGGAATGCCTCCCAAGCAAGATGCCACCGACCCCTAAACCTAAACCCCAAACCCCAAAAGCCCCAAACCCCCAAAACCCCTAACTAAACCCCTAAACCCCTGAACTCCCTAAACCCAAAAAGACTGAGGCCCGGGCTCATGGTGGAATTGGAGGATATCAAGCGCAGCTTCCACTGTCCCAACGAGGCTGGGAAGATTAGGGTTCCAAAAGACTTCTGTAAGGGTTACTTTCAAGGATTTTTATTGGGGTCCATGAATCTGTACAGGGCATCTACAAGGGTTCTAGGAGGGTTTTAGGGTTCAGGGTTTTGAGACGCCCAGCCCCTACTAGTAAACACCCAAGTGACACAGTAGCCTCAAGACTGGATTCTTCGGCAACGAAACTGTGCCCTGCATCGCACCCTATTGCACTGAGCTTGGCCCAATACCCAAGAGGTCAAGAAGTCCACCCCTAAGGCTGCCTGCCCTGGGGGCGACGTATCCCAGGGAAGGGTGCACCTGGCAATGTGCGCGGCTGGCTCCCTGAGCTCTAATGGGTTGTGGTTGGACTTTGGCTTTGGGTTCCGGCTTCTGGCGGTAATGTCGAAGCCTGAAGAGGGTTCCCTGTCAGTATTGTCATAATATACCCCAAAGCCCTTTTCCATCTATAAGGCACCAGGCACTATGTTACTTTCATTAGCCGCGTCGTTCTTCTGACTCGGATTGTTTTGCGAGCTTTGCCATGCCACCTTTGACCCCGATGCTGAAGCACAGATAAGCACAGATGGAAATCACCGAAGCCTTGAGTTCAAGATCGCAAGGCTACCGGGGCCAAGGCTGCACGAGCTGCAGCGATGAGCATGCCATGGCGGACAGCAGTGTGTTCTCGTGCTCCTTGCCCGACCTGGACTTTCAAGCTTTGGGCCCTATTGGATTGTCTGAAGCTTGAAGGCCTTCCGAACCTTGGGCATCAACATTTTAATTCTGGCGGGGCTTGACGGTGCTCCTTTATCTTTTCCAGCTCAAGCAGCTAAAACTCGTGCGTCCATGCGGCCAGAGCTCAGAATTCCAGTGTTGGAAAATGATGTTGGCCATTGGAACTGCGGCTTGGGGTTCTAGATTCTAGACACATCTGGCTTCTCGGAAATGCGCAAGCACGTTCATGACCTGGTGCGATGCAAGATTAAAATATCATATCAAAAATGACCAAGTAGGCACATCCCCCAGAAAGAAAGTTGCAGGGCCCAGCAGCCTAGCTTTGTCCAGTCTTGCGTGCTGCCTGCTGCTCGCAGCGGCTGTCACCTCCTGCTAGCCCCTACGGGCTCCCCGCGAGTGCCTTCGAACTTCCAACCGTCATAATCCCAGCCGGCACTTCTCGCTCTTTGAAGCTCCAGTTGTATTCTGAACCACCGCATCAGCAGGGAGACCAAAGGATCCGGTTGCCACATCTTTGTGGCAAGACAGCATGTAGTCCTGCAGCATGCTGCCGAGGCACTGCCTGCAGCACAGACCGTCGTGTGCAGGCTGGACATTCTTATCATGCGCTCCGAACATCTAGGATGGTTTAATACGGCCAGGCACTGCGTTTTTGACTTCGTGGTCCTTTGCGAGAAACCGCATAGGTAAAGGCTTTGGTCCCACCGAAGCTATATGCGATGGCTTTTATTGGGTGCGTGGTCCAGCAAACCTCGGTGGATACCTGCAAGCCCAAACCCGAAACCGCAAACCGTTGAGATTCTCAAGTCAGCATGTGTGCTTGACCGTGGCAAGAAATTCATAACTAAGGGATATTGAGCTCCGTAAACTGCCAGGAAGCCTTGTAAATCCTGGCACAGCACCTTCAGAGAGGGGACCCATGGTTAAGGGATGTAGGAGTTTCTTTGGGCGAACCGACGCAGGCGGTGCAGTGGATCACGTTCCTGTCTCAGCGCACCTTCCTTTTCGCAATCGGAGCGCTGAGCGCCTTTGGAGCCAAGAAGGACGCTTGGCAAGACCCAAACCCTAAGCCATCTGGCCTGAAGCCATCTAAAGCACTAAAAATCATTAACAGCCCATATCCGACAGCTCTGAAGCCCTCAGGCTTAAAACCATCCTAAAGCTCTGAACCCAACCTTGCCTGGGCTACTGAGCTCAGGCTGGGGACCTGAAGCAAAGCAGCATCTACCTGAACCAGCTGATGGCCTTTGCCACGATCTCCAACACGACGCTGCCGGCATATCAGGGTCTTTATGGTCTTTTGCTTACCCTAAAGCCCTAAACCCTAAACCCCAAAACTGGTTTGAACTCTGAGCCCTAAGGCTAAAGTCTAAACCTTTTAGGTGTTGGGGGTTTCCGGGATCCGGAAGTCTTGGGGCGAGTGCCCAGGATCCTGGCTGCCGTTTTGCAGACCCAGACGGCGAAGGACATCAAAAGCGCCGCCGCCGCCCCGCCGGCGTTTCGGAGCTTTCTCCCTGCAGACTACATCACGATCATCATGTATCATCATATACCATCGTATACGTAATCTTATCTTATCTCTCATGGGCCTCCGAGCCAAGGCGAACTTCTTCTTCAACGCTGCTGTGCACACCGCCGAGGCAGCTTCCGGACAAGGACAGCCCTTCAGGGAGTCAGTGCGCTCCTGAGCACTCCGAACTGCCTAACTGAAGCTCAGCTTTTCGTGTCTGCTGGAGCCTGCAGCAGAGAGAGGGACCCGAGGTTACCCCCAGGATGCATCGCACTGCCCAGAGCAAGATTCCGGCTGAGTCCGCCTTCACTTGGTTCCCGCCGTAGCAGAAACCGGGGCAATCTCCTCGAAACCCTAAACCCTGCGCCCACAGCCTCAAACTCCCAAGCTGAAATCCTGAACCCTTGACCCTAACCCAGACTCCCCGTCGGTCTGTAGGAGTGACCCAGCAGCTCCCGCCAGGATCGTTACGCAGCGCCTCCTCGCAGTGTCTTTTGTCCTACCTCGGCTACGAGAAGACCCTGTGGCTTGGTCGCAGGAATTCCTGTTCAGACCCTCTTTGACTTCACTGCTTCACAGGCTGTCGGTGGACGGTTTCGGCATGGTTGCACAGAAGTGATGACTCCGTAGTTATGGTAGTTGTTGTGCGGACTGCGGCTCAGATGGGGCACTCACCTGCTGGATGTCGTCGCTGGGCCGCACAGACCTGCGTGGGAGCCAGAACCCATGTGGATCGAGTAGCTCCCTTACCGGTCCTTATAGTAAGGCAGCAAGGATTTTTCTATTGCTAATACTACCGTGGCTCCTTCATGGGGTCCCTCTGATCAGGTTCCGACTACGTTACTATGGAGGCTCCTTTCTGGGTCCTGAGTAGAAGGATCCTACTATTATTGTCCTTCGTGGGGTTCTTTAAACAGGGATCCCACTGCTATCACTCTTGTCACTTTTTGCTATGGTTGTAGTTTCAGGCGTTGAAGATGTGCTTGGTCCTGGAGTCTTCAAGCAGCCTGTGAGAGTAACGAGTAGTGTGTCTGGCCCGTTGCTGCTGAACTCTGTAGGAGCCTTACTTATGGCTTGGAGGCATCAATCTCCGACAACCCTGAAGGTTGTGGCAGCCGGGCTCATTTCATCGCTGTCCTTGATGAAGGATTCTCGGGTTGCGCTCATCGCAGGCTCGAGCGTCTCAGTAGGAAAGACTCCAGACACCGCAATCCTTACTGCTTGATGCCCCGAACTTTCTGAGTGGCTTCATTGTTCAGACCTTCTTTTGCATCTATTAGCGGATTCAACCATGAAGCTATAGTCTGAACCCTGGACTCTGAACCCTGAAACCACAACACCAAGCTGGTTTAGGGTTGAGTGTACAGCATTGCAGCAGCTCTCAGCAGATCAATGCGTGCACGTTCTTGTGTTTGCAAACAGCTGAAGCAAGATGGAGACAGATGTGTATATGTATGACTTAGGAAGCCTGTATACTATGCATACATGGATCCGCACATGCATGCATTAACCTACCTACCTACCTACCTACCTACCTACCTACCTACCTACCTAACCTGCCTGCCTGCCTGCCTGCCTGCCTGCCTACCTACCTACCTAACCTACCTAACCTACCTAACCTACTTAACCTACCTAACCTACCTAACCTACCTAACCTACCTAACCTACCTAACCTACCTAACCTACCTAACCTACCTAACCTACCTAACCTACCTAACCTACC
>CAJNJA010016449.1:0-11348 GCA_905231915.1 Symbiodinium necroappetens | reverse complement strand
GGCAGGCAGGCAGGCAGGCAGGCAGGCAGGCACGCACGCACGCACGCACGCACGCACGCACGCACGCACGCACGCACGCACGCACGCACGCACGCACACACACACACACACTCACACTCACACAGACAGACACACACACACACAGACACACACACACACACACCCGCGCATGCGCGCTCGTGCGCACACACACACACATACGACTTGCTCAGAGACAAATACACAGAGGGAGGTTTTACCGCACACATCCGTGACGATGTTGCCATCTGGGAACCCAGGATTGCCTCATCCAGCCATTGAGCTAGACCACTCAGAACTCCGCGTCTTACCCGGTTTCGCTGAAAGCCTTCAGATGAAGGCGACATCGGGCAGCATCAGTCTGGATAGTTTATCGTTTTTTTGCATGCGCTGCGAGGTGCCTCGCAGACCACCAGCTGACGAACCAGAAGTTGTGCGAAAGAAAACCTGGCACCAGGCTTGGCCGTGGGCAGGGCCATCGAAAAGTCTGCCAGGGTTTGGAGCATGTGCAAGCTGAAGCGAGAATGGGCTGCCGTGACCGCCCCGGCCATAGCCACGTTGCGCAGGCCTGCAAAACACGGAAGCAGAGTCGATGCTTTTCCTCGAGCCGCTGCAGAGACGAGATGAAAGACTTGGTCAAGACCGACTCATTGCAATCTCAATGTTCGTTTCCGGAGAGACTGTGCAATTGCAGACTGGGATGCCACAGAAAATCCTGCGCGCCTTCTGCGCTTAACACTCGAACTCGCAGAATCCCACTGCAGGCATCGCGGACGAAACGAGGGGACAGGAGCACTACCTGCTCCACCACGGAAAGACATCGTTTGGGGAAGAATGCATGAACGGCGAGACTGCCTGCACCCCCTCCAAGCCCGCGCGGGTGCTGTCACCGGCGGACACCCAAACCTGAATGCTGAGGCTTCGCTCGTGGCATTGCCGAAGCACGAGAAAGTGAGTAGTTTCGCGAGAACAGGCGACCCCTTGTGCACGGTCGATCTCCGTGTACGAATCGAAGGAAAATCCGGCCATGACCTCGTGACTAGCAACAAAACGCGCACAAAGACCACTCTTGTCGTTAGTCTATGCCCCGGGCCATGCAGAGGTTCAAGTCTGGGAAGTCGACGGGCGCATCCTATGAGTTGAGGGTGCTTCTGTGTGCTTCTCAAAGAGCTCCAGCAGGACCACCGCTACTTCGCACAAGACCGACCTGCCCTGATCCGTCGGATGTCCATGTGTCAGAGGCGGAGAAGGCGATGACCCGAAAGCCTTCAGACTTTGCGCGCAAAAAAGAAAAGGTAGAAGGACGGACGCAGCGGGCGCTCCTCGCAACGACCTCCTGCGGCTCGGGAGCCCTAGACCCAAACCTCGTGCTGCCGTCAGCGCGGCGGCCTTGGCAAAAGCTGGAGTCGAGTCTTGGTTGCAACGCTTGGCCTCAAGCCGAGGCCCCAGACAGCCAGAATCCCTGGTTTCCCAATTCCTGCCTCGTCACAGAATCTCTGCACTCGCCATAACTCAAGTAACCGCCAAGAAGAGCCGGGCTCAAGGCAAGGCTCGGATGTGCTTGCAACTTTGGCAGCACATGGACCGGACTCACAGAAGCCTCGAATGTGGCCGATTGTTGTCATCGAAATCATTTCAGCTCATGAACAACTCTTGCCAGGCTGCCTGCGAGCGCAGGCCAGGGGTGAGCGCACCATACATAGTCCGCTCAAGCTACAATTATCAGGATTGGGCTGTTCCACATATTGCAAGATCTCCGAACGTCGTCTGCACCGTTTGAGTAGGCTGGGCTCTGGCCCTGTATGTGCTTCGAAGAGATGCCAAATGGCTTGCAGCAGGCATCATCGCAGTGGAACTGGACAAGCAACACTGGTGAAGGTTGACGCGATCTGAGTTGAAACTGAAGCCCCTGCCTGTACTTCAGAGGCAGAGGGAGGAGGAGTGGGAATCGCTTCGGATGGAGGAGGCGTAACTTCCAACCCGAATCGTCTCCGGTCCTGCACTGAGAGGAAACTGCACTGGCTTCTGTTCGATAATGGACGAACCGACCTCTCCTGCTACCTTCGATCAGCTCGACTAGCAAGCAGCGCGACAGAACAGAGACAGGAAAGGATCCAGTAGCAGAGAAAACGTGGATGCTCAAACGGTGAGGATGACTCAGGAAGATGCAACAAGCCAAGCTGATTTTGACACAGGATTGAGAGTACAGGGTGCGGGTCCGAGCGACAACTAAGTGCAATTTCAGCGCCAGCTACGGTCGTCAAGTTGCGAGTCAACACCACACAGGCTGGCTTGATCCCAGCAGCGGCGGCACAACCTGGCTTCTGACCCGCCATCTCATTGCGATGCGTGTGGAAGGGAGGGAAGAGAGTGTCAACTTCGATGCCGCGAAATTGAAACCAGCAGCTGCATGCCATCCTCCAATGACAACGTCGAGGCGTGCACTGGACCACCTCAGATCCGAGGGAAGCCAATTCATGTCACTACGTCTCCATGCCTGAACCTTAACATAGTGGGATAGTTTGAAATCGCACACGCTTGTGTTCGCCTAGCCGTCCTGGCAATGAGGTCATCCTTTAACTCCAGATATGGAAAGACAGAAAGGCAAGAATTCCTCTAGACCCCAAATCCAGAACTCCAGCGAATCTGAGGCTGCGGCCATCAAAGGCCTGTGCTCCTTGTAACCCAGGCCGAAAGCAACTATTCGTGAGCCTTGCAAACCTGCTGAAAAACAAGTGCGGTCCTTCCCCGTCGTCGCCCACATGGCCAGCCTGCACCTAGCGCTAGGTGCGAGGAGAGGGGCCCTGTGCTTCTTGCCAGAGGGCGCCTGCGCCTGCTCCAGGTCTCCTGAGATCCCGGAGATGCAGAGAGTCCACGCTCGCGCTTTTGGAACTGGCCTGGGCCTTGAGCCATGCTCTCGATCCTCACCGAATGCGCGAGCAGGCACCGGACAGCCCCCGACTGCTTGAAGGGCAACGCTGAGGGACGAACGTCTGGACTTGTCGCTGCAAGCGCAGCAGATGTACTGCCTGCCATGAGCCATTCAAAGCTCCGACTTCCTAGCTGCCCTAGCTGGCCCTAGCTGCTTAGCTGGTGTCTGCGCTGGCGTACGTTGTGCTATCAAAGCCACATGAGAAAAAAGAGTTACAAGATGGCACCGAGCACCCTGGAATCGTCTCAAAGCGAAGTTCACGAAGCCGACCTGCTCGCGGGCAATTTCAGCAGCCTGAGTCATCGCGGCGACCTTGGACCCAGTGGCATCATCAGCATCTCACACTGACTGAGCGAGCATCCCTACCTCTTTCCGCTTGAGTTCCAAATACTCGAAGAGATCATCATCCGCCTCGAGGCCTGCAAGGGAGAATGCCAAGAGCCCAAACGATGTGCCAGTGGCTGGGCCTGTGCCTGACTCTTCGGTTCTGGAGGTGGCACCAGCATCGTCTGCCATGGCCGAAATGTCCCGATGTTGCACGGACTGCCTCTCCTTTGTGTTCCCTTATGCTTGACATAGATGGGCTCAGCAAGTGCCGGAAGTTACTCGCGTGAAGGAGGTTGGAATTCTGTCTTGCACTGACGGGCAAGCTGACAGCGTAGCTGAACTTTGGTAGCCACTAAACTCCCAAGACGGTTCTTTACCTCCATGCTCCATGGTCTCGCAACAGCTTGTCGGAAAGCTGCGAGTTGCCGGACTGCTGGCACGTGCACCTTTCGTGGAATGCAGTCCCCAGCCTCCTACACAAACTGCCTCTTCCATGCCTCAACGAGCAAGACTGGCCGAAATAGGAACGAGTTGTGTACAAGCTGCAAGAAATTGCTCAGTTTCGAAGCCGATGCATCAACAGAAGCTAAAAAGGAAACACACGATTGTATCCTTAAGTCCCCATTAGTCTGGATGCTGTCTTTTCCCACATGCTCGCACCAGTCCCATTTCCTGGCATCTCCCTCTCATGTCTGCGAGGCGCGAGGGCGCATCTGAAGCACGAGCTGCCTAAGAGTCTACGACCTGGACAGCTGTAGCCGGCTGCAGCACATGAAAAAGGATGTTTTCATAGCACTTCTGCAGACGTTCAGAAGTTCAGAAGCTTCCCACAGCCAAGACTGCTAGGCCGCTAGTCAGTACAGCTGAATATCTCTGGATAACCCTGCCTACGCCAGTTTTCTCTCCAGCAACATCTGCGGCTCATCCCGTCTATACAGCGGAGCGGCCTTTCAAGCTCCCATAGATTCAATCCTATTCTCTCGAAAGGCAACCTGGCTCATTTTTATATCACCCTGAGCCTGGATAGAGTGTGGGGCGATCGCAGGATCCATTGGGATTTAGGTGCTTTCGGCAATCTTCTTCGCCCTCCTGATATTTGCCAACACACCAGCAAGAATCTGTGACTGGCACCTCACACCCGGAGAATTCCACGCAATAGTTGAACCACGAACTCAGCCCGAGGCAGCAGAACATGAACTGCAGGTTCCCGGAATTGGACTTCGCGGCTTCAGCCAGCTGATTGCCCTGCTGCTGGATCAAAGTCATGTTCGGTCCGGAGAACGACTTCTTAGCGTGCCCGTAGCTGCTCTGCAACAGGGCGCTGCCAGCACTGCCCTGTGCGCTTCCGGGACCTTCGCACTGCTCCGCTCCGCTGACAGAAATGGCTGCAAAAACGAATGCCAGTGAGCGAAGTGCCATGCTGCACTTGAGGCGGTAAGACGAAATTGAAAATCTACGGCTGTGAACAGCAAACTCGGCTTGATCCAAAGAGAGAATCAATGGCCATCCTTGCTCTTGCAATCTCCCTACTTCGCCTTACAATGTTCCTGTGGAAACGGCCAGGCAAATGCAACCTTGTACCGTTTCTTTGCTTCGCAATGATGAAGCCTCAGAGTCTGTCCGATGTTCATCTTCTGGTTGATCGCCATGTTCGGCCCTAGAACCAGAAAGGCTCGAACCCTGTACAGAGATTCTCGGAAAACCACGGACAATGCCATCCCTCACTGTACTTGCTACAAAGCCCACGCGTTGAGACAAATGCACGCGTGTCGAAACCTACGGGTCTTTGCCCTGCTAGCCGCGTTGAGCCCTCACTCAATATCGCTGTACCCATCAACAACCTCGTTCGGAAAGTCCAGTCTTGTACCATCTGCAAAAACGCAGGTGATCGTCCTTGGTCCATCAACAACCACCGAAGGCATGCTGTGATCATAAACAGAGGATCCCACTGGCTGTATCTTGAGGACCCCTAAAAAGGATGTTCCCAAGGGCTCGCGGGCTTCACCAACAGGGTCACTTCGACCGGAAGAGGACGTACATACACTGGCAGGAGCTGTTCAAGCTTCATTAGGTAGTTCTCGCACGAGGTGCCGGAAGATCTTAAGCCTTAAGCTCTGCATGCGAGCAACCTGTCGTTGTAGGCTTTTTCAATGATACACTCCTGACGACCCCATGACGTCACATAGCAAAATAATGAGGCGCGAGAGCATAACTGCAAGTGGGCCTGCCCCCGGCGCGAGGCCTTTTCGGCCGTATAGCCGTTGAGGGACTGAGCCTCACGAACCGCTTCACTTTGATATCCAGCTCCTAGCTCTGAAGCTGGCGCCTGTTTTGGCTTAAGCCAGGGGCGGGGAATCGCCCAAATGCTGCTCGAAAGGCTTTGTCGTTCTGGCGCAGAATGCATACGTGTGGCACTTCAAAGTTGGAGTTACTATCCGAAAGGCCAGGCTCCTCAAGCAATCGCACCCGCTCTCCAGGCAGAATGAAAGCGCCACCTAATGCGGGAAGCAACTGACATGACATGTCACAGGAGCAGCTCTCGGGCAGCCTTTTTGTGAGGACGGCTAAACCAATTTGAGAGATCCATGGCGCTGGCACTGGAGCCTTAAGGCTGGCAGCACCGGCATGAAAGTCCCGCACGTGTCAGCTTCTTATCGAAGCAACACCGCAGCTTCACGTCAAAAACTTCGCTGCTTCAGGCACTTCAAATGCCCTGCTTGGCACAGCTAAGCTGCACCTCTTCAAAGGATCTTGCATGAGGCCACGGCCACCCTTAGCAAGTGAGCCTGGTCTCCTGGGCTATCCTCGGTCTTGAACATGAGTGGCACCAGATTCTGGTGCTTGATTCAGAAAAAATTAGCTGTCCGTGGAAACTTCCAGCCAGCAGCCAGAATCACCTTGAGGATAGGAAAAGGTCAGTCTCGAAGTCTTTATTTCGCCATACCGGCAATTCTGCCGGGTCACGCTCCTTGGGCAACTCGATCTGCCTCTCGCTCCAAGCACTGCCGCACCTCACGTCACGACATGTCACGACTCAGACACATCCCCTCCCCGAAGATGCAACACCGCTCCAGGGACCGGGCATGGCTTTCGAAGCGCTCGGGATTCGCACCCGTCCACTGTTCAATGAGCTCTCCACCGGCTTCGCCACGCCGGAACATGAAGAAGGCAGGGGACACCTCGACACCAGTCCACCCACCAATCCGAGGACAGCAGATGCGAGAGGGATCCCTTTACCGGACACGCCTTCACGCCCAGCTCTTTCGTGGAGAACTCCATTGCGCCAATTGTGCCATTTCCCACGAGCTCAACGAAGCGAATGTCACGGAACCTCGCTGAGCAAAACAACTTGCGAAGTCCTACGCGAGCGTCAACTTGGCCTCCTGAGCTCCGCCCTAGACGCCACAAGATGATCTTGAGCTATAAAGCGTACAAGCGGCTCTTCTGAGTACTTTCGCCACTTGGGTTCAAAGGCACGGCAGCTCCGGCAAAAGGTGAAGGTCACCTCGGAACATGGCGTCGACGGACGCACGGTTCGATCTCTGTTTGGCATCTTCAACCCTTCGTGGCCTTCAGGAGCACCAACTGCCCCAGGTTCAATGGCGGATTGACCTCTGCGTGACCCCGCTGAGATGCTGCAGATCTCTCATGTTCTTGAGAGCTTGGCATTCGTGATGATGCTTTGCCATGCCTTTGCACTGGTAGTAACGACGCACCTGGCCTGCAGCATCGTGCAGCATGCATGCATGCAGAACACAAACTGTCAGAGGAGCGCCTCCATGACGTGTTTCCGCCACCATGCCAAGAATTCGTTGAAGGACACTTCTCCATCGCGGGTGGTGTCGAGCTCCTCTACGAGCCTTAGAACGGCATCATTGGGAGCACGCTGAAGGCACGGCATGTGCCGGCTGCTGGTCAAGGCGCTTCTCCAACTCGCGTTCCAGTCCCAAAAGCGCCAAAGCTCTCTGCAGCTCCTCGAAAGGATCCAAGGCCATTGCGACGCTGCGTTTCGTCCGCTCTTCGCGTGTGCTCTTCGCTTGCGATCCAAGACTCATCAGCCTGAAGCCGTCTGTCTCCGTCCTCAGACACCCCAGAATGCCCCATGCTCTGTTCAGCTTCTGCAACCGGGTTGCCACATCCATTTGATCAAAAATGGCCTTGTGTTGTGGCAGCACAGTGCAGGTCTGCGTGCAGCGGTGCAGAACCTCTGACCTGTCCAGACCTGAGAGTCTAGACACCCCTGAACCGCAAAATCCGTGCATCGTGCTCGCTTCGCCCTGGGGCCTCCAGCTGCACCTCTGACAGGTGCTGCAAAATCTTGGAGTCATTCAGGACGCCATCCAAGGCTCGCCTCGCCTGTTGCGCAGCATCGACTGGCTCTTCACACGACATCAGCCGCAGGAATGCATGGTTGTTTCATGGTTGCCTGGCTGATCTGCAGCTCGAAGATGGCATCCAGGGCCATGCCACGCACAATGTTGACCTCCTGCTCTGCGGCGGCCACGACCATGTCTGCACCCCTGGCAAGGGCATCCAAGCTTGCTTCCCATCACTTAAAACCATTCCGGCGTCCTATCACCGCTCCATTCCGAAAAGTCAACAAGGCACAGGGTGACAGGATCACGAAACGAGCAGCAGAACCACAATAAGTTGCGCACTCTGCAACACTGGTCGCTTGGCACGTTGCCTCTCGGCTGCCAACTCCTTCGTCTTTGCAAGGCGTTCCGGCTTCATCAGCGCCTTCAACAGAAAAGTAAATGTCTCGAAGACCTCTCGACTCATCCACGAGGGCAAACATTACATGCAGCGTGCCTGAGAGATGGCTCGGTCGGTGCTCGCGATCCTCCCTGTTGGCACAAGTACCACTCGGTCCAATCCTAAGCTGATCAGCATGCGCACGGGACACAGGGCTGGCAGGCTGCCCTTGCACCTGTCCTGTGGGAACAGCTCCGGTGATTTCTGCGAGATAGTCGTCCAACAGTGATGCCCACTCGTCAAACGAATCGGATCCTGAATGGATGCGGGTCAGCTTGCATATCTTGGCGTGGTCACCTAATGTTCAGCCACGGCAGCCGATCTCACGAATCAACAAAAATCCTCGCCTGGCGATGGAGGTACGAACTTGTATTCGCCCGCATCCTGGGCCGTAAGGTTCATGTCAGGAGCACGCATTTCTGGACTTCTTCAGTCATCAAGGCATACATTGCGATTCAAGGCGCACTGGGCAAGCTGGCCTGACGATTCCTTAAACCGTTGACACGCTCCCTGCAAGCTCGTCTCTACAATCGGTTTTGCGAGACTGAGGATATCCAGACTTTTTTGGGCCGTTGACCAAAACAAAAGTGGCCGGCCCATTCGGTAGACAAGTCTGAGCAGCCAGAAACTTCCAAAAATTTCGTCCCAAGTGACGAGGTGTAGAGCTCGTTCAGCGGGGAGTTGCGCACCCTGCGGCCGTCATTGAAGAGTACTGCACCGATGTTCCGCCCCAGCGTAATGACCTCCAAAAGGCGTGCAGCGATTGCTTGGACAAGTGAAGTGGCGGTCGAGGCATCCACCAGGATGGTCTTCTTTCCTGAGTGTACGAGGGAAGAGGGCACCCGCTGACAGCATCACGCTTCCACTGCATCCGAGCAGCGCCAAACGTCTGTAGCTCTGCTGTCGCCCCAGACTAGCTCGTTGTATCCTGCGAGAATCTGCAAAGCAACGTTTGTCTCTAAGCTGAGGGAATTCGCTCGGGTCCTGCTCCCACGGTGTGGATTTCCACATGGAAGAAGGCCACCTGTCCTCGTTTGTTCAGACCCCGCCGCAGCAGTTCTTGAACCTTGGCTTTCCGACAGCTGAGGCCTCGCTATGCGGAGACCAACGACCAAGTAAGCACGTCTTGCAACGAAGCCACTTTTGCCCTGCGAGTCTGATAATCTCCATCATTGTCCTGACGACGCTGTCTCTCAAAAGTCTCTGAAAACCCTGACACCTGCGGCCTCGGTCAGGTTTTCCATCAGCGCCTGGCGAAAGTCTAGAGTCTAGACACAGGACGGGAGAATTCAACATCTGAGTTCTGCCCGACCTTGGTGACGGAGCAGCCGATAACCTTGTTCCATCCAAAGTGCTTTCTGAGCTTCTGCAAAGTTCCTGTCAACAGACCGTAGACTTATCGGGAAATCTCCTAGGCGGAACACAAGCGCCTGTGATGGTCTCAATGTTTTTCTTCGTGTCGGGCCCAAGGTCATGCAGAATCCGGAAAGGTTCACCTTTCTAGATGGCCAATAGAACTGGACTGATCTCGACGGACACGGTCAGCCGTGGCACCACTTAGCTCCCCCGTCTGGACATTCACAGGAGCTGCAATGCCCGAAGACTGCCGCAACTCCACTCCTAGAGCTTCCACCTGATGCAGTCCGACCGATCTGACAAAAGAATCAGGCCACACTGCTCTCTTTGCCTCTCTTACTCAAGACAAACTCTTCGGCCAGCCTTCGGAAGCTCGGACACAGAGACCTCACTGCAAAGACCCGGCAGCTCTCACCCTCTGGTTCAGTCGCACAACACGTGGACGATTAATATTCTGGCGAGGCTCCAGGGCACCTGTCCTCGGGGCAGCAGACACGTCAGACACGTCAGTCGAGTAGGGATGTTCGGATGCCCCACGCTGCTCCGCCAGAGACGTAACAGACGTAAATGCACACATTCCAATTAAATGTGTGTGCCACAACATACCAAAGACAGCTTCTAGTCTGGTCGGCTACGCTGAATCCTATGTTGCAACGTCCGATATTGTAGTGCGTGTTGAAGCCGCTATACCATATCATGGTGCAGGATATACACATGTTACACATACATACACACATACGCACATACATACATAGGTACATACATATATACGTACACCATACACATATATATATATGTATGTATATATGCTTTGGACGTATCTATGTATATTCTATTTGTCTATATTCTATTTGTCCTTGCATGGGCTTCAGACAAGGAGCTCTTTGGGTGCCGCAGCCTTCACAGGTGGCGGGGTGGATCTAACACCAAGCCTTGCCCTGACTGCACACGTGTTACAAAGGACCCTGAGCTAGCCAGTGTCCCTTCCCTTTGCTTCCTGCTGCTACCGGTACTCATACTGCTGCTGCTACTGCTGCCGCTTTCGACGCAACGTATCGCAGGCTGGCACCGGATCACAGAGAAACATGAAATCGGAACATGAGTCCGGCTGCGGAAACCAACTCAGCACATGGATGCTCGAACAAACTCGGGCTCGACGCCCACTGTTTAAGTGCCTGTTTCCTTGGGTCACGATGTTTGTACAATATTCCACAGATGGAGGTTGAAGTCAGAGGAATAACCCTGCTTAGCAAGCCCAGAAGATCCCGCCGTACCTTGACCGCCAAAAGGCTTCTTCGCTTTCGTGGCATGTGCCCCGCAGCCATGGCTGCAGATGAGCAGAGAAGTGCCTGCAGCAGAAATTGTATCGGAATTGGTGTAAACAAGGATTCTGACAGCAATCCCCTCACAGCTGCAAACGAGGAGCAGCTTTCAAAGTCCCCCTTGTCTGAGTCTGTGCCTGCCGGAAGTGGCAGTGGCGGAAGCAGAGGTCGTAGGAGTAGGCAGGCCCGCAGCAGCAGCAGCGAGTTCAGTAATAGCACTAGCAGCAGCAGTAGCACCAAAAGAGTTTGAGTATGTTGTAGTAGTCGTCGTCGTTGTCGCAGCAGTAGTTGTAGTAGTAGTAGTAGTAGTCGTCGTCGTCGTTAGTAGTAGTAGTAGTAGTAGTAGCAGCAGCAGCAGCAGTAGTAGTATAGTAGTGGTGGTAGTGGCAGTAGTAGTAGTAGTAGCAGCAGCAGCAGCAGTAGTAGTAGTAGAAGAAGTAAAACTAGAAGCAGCAGCAGCAGCAGGAGTAGTAGTAGTAGTAGTAGTAGTAGCAGCAGCAGCAGCAGTAGTAGTAGTAGTGCTAGTAGTAGTAGTAGTAGTAGTAGTAGTCGTAGTGGTTGTAGTCGTAGTACTCGAAGTAGTCGTAGTAGTAGTACGTAGTAGTACGTAGTAGTACGTAGTAGTACGTAGTAGTACG
>CAJNJA010016448.1:0-11348 GCA_905231915.1 Symbiodinium necroappetens | reverse complement strand
CGTGGCCCCTCCTACATGCCCACATCAAAGGTGTCGCTCCGCGGTGCGACGGAAAGTCGATTTCAGCACCATGCTCTAAAAGCAAATTCAATATCTCGCCATGCCCTTTATGAGCTGCGTGGTTCAAAGCCGCCACACCAGCCGAGTCACTCAAGTCATGCCTGGCACGACCTTCAAGCAGTAGACGTGCAGCTTGGACGTGGCCCTTGCAGCATGCATGCATTAAAGGGGTACTTCCACTGCGAGACTGAAAGTCCGTTAGGGCACCATGCTGTAAAAGCAAACTCAATATCTCCAGATGCCCTTGCTGAGCTGCGTGGTGCAACACCGTCATGCCGACCGAGTCACTCAAGTCATGGCTGGCACGTGCTTCGAGCAGTAAACGTGCGGCCTCGGCGTGACCCTTCCGGCATGCGCTAATCAAAGGTGTCCCATCAGTGTTCCCAGGCTGCAGGTCCATGTCGGCACGATGTTTTGTCAGCAAGTGCACAATCTCCACGTGCCCTTCGAGAGCTGCGTTGTGCAAAGCGGTCATGCCGTGTGAGTCAAACAAGTCAGGGTGAGCACGAGATTGCAACAGCAAGCGTGAAACCTCGACATGCTGGTTAAGACAAGAGCAACTCAACGCCGTCTTGCCGTCTCTGCGTTGACCATCGATGGGAGCGTCTCTTTTTAGCAGCAGTTCCACAATTCCCAGGTGGCCCGCTAAAGCCGAGCGTGTCAGGACAGTCTCGCCATCATACATGTGCTTTGCAACGTGAGCACCAGCATCCAACAGCCGACGTGCAACTTCAGCATCTCCATGTCTAGCCTTGGCTGATTTCTGAACCCCTCCAACAAGATAAACTTTCAGGCTCCTTAGTACAGTTCATAAAGACACCCAAAAAGTTAAAATCCCAAGAGCCAACCAGAAGAGTGCCAAGTAGCGGCATAGTCCATCAGCTCCTCATCCAGTCGATGCTGGCCTGGCCCTTCGTGGAAAGAGTCCAACACCAGCTGCAACTCCATGGGCAAGTCGAGCAGTTGAGCATCGTCGAACGGATGACCGTCACGGAGGAGCTTCTGCACAGAAACGGGGATGCTGCACCTTTCACGAAGGATTTCTTTTAACTGGCCAACGTCTCTCACATCGCCAAGGGCAAAGGTAGCCAACTCCGTTCCATCAATAGCCCGGCAGACACGCAGCTTGGGGGCTTCCATCCTTAAACTCGAAGCCCTGAACCTAAACCCTGCGTAGAAGCCCAAAACAAACCCAAGTTCGATATCCTCAATACTAGCTATTCTTCAGCAAAACCACAAGTTCTGCAAACCAATGGCTTGTGATGACTCCACTACCGCCTACTCTAAGCCTAAAACACAGACCAGCTTAAGTCGAAGCCTCACGAGCCGTAGAGCATTCATCACGCCGAGCTGGGAGCATATACAGGGTTTAGGGTTTAGTGTTGGCTAGATTTAGGGATGGCTCTTACAGACTGTAAAGCCCTGGCCCTGCTTGCAGGGCCATAATTTTGGGATCTCGCTTGTAATCCTTACTTCCTCAATAAGCCAGGAAAATGAAAGGTTAAACTTTCATTTCAGATTACTACTAAGTAATAAGAAGCCAAAACCCTTAACCCCAAAACCCTTTGGCCAAATCCCAAACCCTAAACCCCCAAAACCTTTCAAGGTTGGGTATTGGAGAACTAAGAATCAGTTTTCAAGGTACCCGGGGGCCTTGTTGATCAGGCGTCTACAGTAAAGGGGGGCCCAAAGAAGACCCCCTCAACAAACACCACAAGGTTTGGACATCCCCTTATCCCCTAAACCCTCAAACCCCAAAATCCCTAAAACCCTAAACCGTAAACCTTAAATCCCTAAAACCCTAAAACCCTAAACCCTAAACCCTAAATCCCTAAACCCCTGAAACATCAAACCCTATAAGGGATATCCGACCCAAACCTCAATGCTTGGGAGCTTATTTCTCCTAGCTCTAGCCCTGAACCCTAGGGTTCAGGGCTTAAGGCTTAGGGCTCCAGGGTTTAGGGTTTAGGGTTTTAGGATTTAGGGCTCAGGGTTGAGGGCTTATATGGGGCTTAGGGTCTAGGATTTAGGGCTTAGGGCCAAGACGAAGCCTGATTCCTCGGTTTAGAGCTCGGGATTTACCTGAAACCACCAGAACCCTACTTTTTTGGTAGACACAAGCTATGAGCAATCCTAAGGCCTAGGCCCTTAAAGGAATCCTTACAGATCCTTTTAAGGAGCCCTTAGAGGATCCCTTAAAGGAGCCCTAAATATGGAATGTATAGGGCACCCTGCGAAAAACACCTCGATTTTTGGTAGGTTTTGGTCGGCTTTAAGAGCCTACTGCCAGGCTCAAGCTTTAGGGTTTAGGGTCTTTAGGGTCTTTAGGGTCTTTAGGGTTTTAGGGTTTAGGGTCTTTAGGTTTAGGGTTTAGGGTTTAGGGTTTAGGGAGATGTTTTTTCGCTCCAAAACCCGTATGTATCTGAGATCTGAGAGCATCGGGGCCTAGTTAGGGTGCCAGAATGGGTAACTACCCGCTTAAACGTCGCAATGGTAACGTTGAAATATTTAAAGAATCAGCGAAATCAAAAAAATATGATCTATGCATCAAAAAAGTGGCCCAAATCAACAGGAACTTTGCACATCCCAGTTAAAGTGTGACGGGCTTGCCGCTAAGCAAACCCTCTAAACCCTAAACCCTAAACCCTATACCCTAAGCCCTAAGCCCTAAACTAAAGGAAACTACGGGTGAGGAGTTTAGGGTATATAGGGCTTCTATAAGGCTTCTATAAGGTACATGGACCTTCTATAAGGCTCCTATAACGAAAACTACCCACCTGAAAATGTCCNNAACCCTAAAGCCCGAAAACCCTAAAGACTAAACCCTTTTCACAAAATTTTCAGGTTTCGGCCACTAAGTACTTCAATAGCCCGGCAGATGCACAGCACTGGCAGGGCAATCCTTGGAGCAAACCTTGTTTAGGGTTTAGGGTTTAGGCTTTAGGGTTTAGGGTTTAGATCCATCACCCCAAGCCCTAAGCCCCTAAACCTCTAAACCCATCTAAACCCTAAACCCCTGACCCCCTGAACCCTAAACCCCTGCATCCCTAAAACCGAAGCCCCTAAACCCCTAAACCCTAAACCACCAAACCCTAAACCCCAAACATCCCCAAAACCCTACATCCCTAAAACCCAAACCTACAACCCTAAGCCCCAAACCCTACAAAAACCCTAAAACCCAAACCCTACATCCCGAAAGCCTAAACCCTGAAGAACCTGACTACCTGAGCCCTGTAGTCCTAAAACCCAAAATACTACATCCCTAAACCCCAAGCCTTAAGCCCTAAACTCTACACCCTTGGACCCTGACGAAAACCTGACTACCTGAGCCCTGAAGTCGACGGCGCGGGCTTGTCAGTCTTCAGGTTCTACCCAGAGAACCCCATATACAAATTATAGGGTTCCTTAAAGGGGTCTATAAGGGTCTCTATAAGGGTTTAGGGTTTAGGGGGGGAACCCAAAGAACCCGATATACCTTAATTAAGGAATGTACCTTAAATTATAGGGGCCTTAATATTATGATTCAAGGTATATTCCTTAATTGAGGGGTATTGGGCTCTCTTGGTAGGGGGTTTCACAGGGTTCGGGGTTTAGGGTTGTGGAGTTTTAGAGGGCTCGGGGTTTAGGTTTGAAGGGTCTTGGAGGGTTCGGGGTTTAGGGAGGGGTGTTACGGTCGGGGTTCAGGGTTGAGGGGTTTTGGAGGGTTCGGGGTTTAAGGGTTGAGGGGTTTTAGAGGGTTCGGGGTTTAGGGGCTAGCGGTTTTCGGGTTTACAAGGGGCTAAGGGTGTGGGGTTCAGGAATGTGGTCGGGGCTTCTGGGGCTCGGGGCTTCGATCCGTGCTTCTAGGGTGTAAATCTTCCCTAAACCCTAAGCCCCAAACCCTAAACCCTAAACCCTAAACCCTAAACCCCAAACCCCAAACCCTAAAGCCTAAACCCCAAACCCTAAAGCCTTACATTACACCCTTGAAGGCTTCGAACGGAGCTTCTGTGGCCTGAGGCATCTGCAAGTGCTTGTTGGGTTTAGGGTTCGGGGTTAAGGACTGTAGGGTTTAGGCTTCACGCCGAAATCTACCCAGAGAACCCTTCACACCTTAATTAAGGAATGTACCGTAAATTATAGGGGCCTTAATATTATGATTTAGGGTATATTCCTTAATTAAGGGGTATTGGGTTCTCTGGGTACATGCTAAGGCCCGAAACTCGTAGACCATAAAAGAAGAGAGCAGCAGATTTCGGTCGATGAACCTCTCGCGCAGAGGACACACAAAAACACGACAACAAACAATACACACCAAGAAAACTACTCTCGCTCTCTGTCTCTCTTTCTCTCTCTCTCTCTATCTCTCTGTCTCTTTATCTATTTACCCACCTATTTCACTATCTATCTACTTGCTGTCTATCTATCTCGTTTACTTCTATGTATATGTACATATCTACATATATATATACATATATATATCTTTGTTTATTTACTTACTATTATTTTTTATGTTTATTAATTACATCTCTCTCTCTCTCTCTTTCCCTCTCTCTCTATATATACATATCCACAAGCAAGCCCTAAACCCTGAACCCTGCTCAGCAGACTGGGCGTCCCGGCTGCCCCGGAGGTCCCGCCGTGGGCGGCGAGGGAGGCCTTGGCCCCTGCAAGGAGGCCACGGCGTTGGAGAGACCTGGCGGTGGAAGGGGGTTTAGGGTTTAGGGGTTTAGGGTTTAGGGTTTAGGGCTTTAGGATTTTAGGGGTTAGGGGCAGCTAGGGGTTAGGGTTTAGGGTTTAGGGGGTTTAGGGGTTTTGGGGCCGTTTAAGGCTTAAGGTTTAGGGTTTAGGGCTTAGGGTTTAGGGGTTTAGGGTTTAGGGGTTTAGGGTTTAGGCTTTGGCGAGTGGAGTGGAGTGGAGTGCGAGCAGGACAGAGTCCGGTCCAAGAGCGGTATCACCTCCGGCCCGAAGGCTTAAGGTTCACATCGAAGGCACGAATGCAATGAGCCGGCAGCCCTAAACCCTAAACCCTGAACCCGAGCCTAATTGAGTCCTAAAGCTCTTAAACCAACAAACCCTGAACCCTAAACGCTGCAACAATGAGTCGACGATGACTTCTCAGCAGCCTTGGCCTTGCAAGGTGGCGGTGGTGGCTCCCGCCACAAAAAGGCCGCACCTTTCTTCTGACAGTCTTTCGGCAAGAGGCTCGAGATGTACCATCCAGGCTCCTGTCGCACATGTTGTTTTCGGTTTATTTAGGGTTTGGGGTTGCCCGTTGTGCCGCCGCACCCTTGGCCGGTGGCGGTGGAGGCTCGGACAACCAGGCTGCGGCCTTGCTGCTCGTCGTCTTCTCGGCCGCGGCAGCTTCGACGACGACACCATCTGGCCTTGTTCCATTCCGCATCTCTCAGCCGCTCGGCGCAGATCCTAGTTTACGATTCACATCTGCTGATGCCGCGTCTAATGCCGCCAAGAATTCGGCTTCGCTCATGGATGCAAAGCCGTCCCCAAGTTCCTAGTCGGAGCTGCTTGCTCCTGATCCGGTAGTACGCAGTCGTTTAGGGTTTGGGGTTTAGGGATTCTAGGGTATAGGTAGGGAGCTTCACGTACTCACCGCCGAGTCTTTGGAAGCTAACAAGGCTGTCAAACACTAGCCAGATGGAAGAAGTATTCTAAATCCTAAACCATCGGGCTTGTCTTGTCTAAAGCACTACCCAAGGTCGAGTTGTGGTTTCGGGTTTGCGGACACGGTCTCAAAACAGAAGAATCGCTCCGTCGATAGCCAGTCCCGAAACAAGCTCGCACTGACAGACTCCATCAAGAAACCCCACAAGCTTAAAGTCCTTCAGGGTTTACGGTTTAGGGTTTAGGCGAAACAATTGAAAGTCTGTAAGGCCGCATGTAGCACAGGATTGTAGGGCACAGGAAAGTATCAAAGAGGCGGTACCAGGATTTCAGGATGTACATATTCATGCCTGTAAGCAACACACGGCTTCTCGGCGCCTGAACCCAAACCCTAAATCCCTAAACCCTATAAATCCCTAAACCCGAAAACCCCAAAGCGCTAAACATTAAACCCCGAAATCCCAGAACAAGCCGAGCATGTTCAAAAACAAGTCACCTCAACTCCAACCCCGACCCAAGCTGAACCCTCAACTTACCCAAAACCCTAAACCCCTAAACCCTAACCCCTAAAACCCTAAACCCCTAAACCCTAAACCCCAAATCCTAAACCCCTAAACCCAACCTGAACTCTCAACTTACAACCCCTGAAACCAGAAGACTGGGTTCTTGTGATAGAAGCCCAAGAGTTGGAAACCCAATAGCCTCAATCCTTAAGAGTCATATATAGGGTTTAGGGTTTAGGGTTTAGTCCCAGCACTAATTGTCCTTAATCCGGTTTCCAATTTTTTTGGGGTTCACTATAGGGTATTGAAAATTTTAGTTACCATAATAGAGAAAGCAGCATATTCTTTACTATAGATCCCCATTATGGTAACTTAAACAAAATCCCTTACTTAACAAGAACCCAGAGGAAAACTGGTTTAGGGGTTAGGGTTTAGGGTTAACTTTTGCTCGGATTAAGATTAAGTTACTATAATAAAGAAACCATGTTATTTACCATAGAACCCCATTATGATAACTTAAACAAAATCCCTTACTTAAAAAGAACCCAGATGAAGAATGGTTTAGTCCCTAGACCCTAAACCCTAAACCCCTAAACCCTAATTTAGGGGTTAGGGTTAACTTTTTTCTCGATACCCTGAACCGCGGGCCTTCATCCTAGACCCTAGGCCTGGAACCTCTGAAAGCACTCGGTTTTAAGGTTTAGGGGTTTTTAGGGTTTTACGGTTTAGGGTTTAGGGGTTGAGGAAACCCCCTAAACCCTAAACCCCAAACCCTAGACCCTTAGGCTGGGGTCTAGGGTTTAGAATTTAGGCTTTAGGGTTTGGGGTCTAGGGTTTAGGGTCTCAAATCTAGCCCGGCAAACCCTCTAGCATAGGAGTTAGGATTAGTGGACCCTTGGGGATATAGACCCCCTGAATAAGGCCCTTTTAAGGGAGTCAGAAGTAAGGTTCAAAAGGGTCCCCTTTCAGGGGTCTCCCTCATACTACCTAGGATAGCAAGGCCCTACAAAAAAGCATGCTAAACATCTGTTCAAGACCACGAACAAAAACCAACACACAACCCCTACTCTGGAAAAACCCTTTGAAGCAGCGTTTCAGTGAACACGCTTGCACAACCCCTAAATTACTAAACCCTAAACCCCCCCTAGCCCCCAAAACCCGAAACCAAACCCCAAACCCTAAACCCTAGACCCTAACCCTCAACCCCCCTGAGGCCCTTCGCCCTGGTTCTTAGTAGGGAATAAGAGAATGAATCTCTATGATAGCCCCTTAAGGTCCCCTATAGTAGTCCCAACAACCCATTCCTCCATTCCCTAGTGAGAACCAGTCATTCCCAAACCCTAAAACTCTAAACTCCTAAACCCTGAAGCCTTAAGAACCAGTCATCCCTTCGCACTCTATGATAGTCCCTTAAGGTCCCCTATAGTAGTCCCAACAACCAATTCCTTACAAAGAACCAGTCATCCCTTCGCACACACGCGCACCGCGCCTACGAGGCCCAAGGCGGGTGGGCTCGCCGAGCCGCTGTCGGAAGGAGGCCTGTTGGAGGCTTCTCTCAAGGGGTTTAGGGTTTTGGGTTTAGGGTTTAGGGTTTTGGGTTTAGGGTTTAGGGTTTAGGGACTGAAGGAGAGACCCCTAAAGGAAAGGGGGTGTTGTGTGAGGGTTTTCAAAGGCTTAGGATTTAGGGCGTAAGGTTGGGGGTTTAAGTACGCTCTTCTTCAACAAACAGACCCAAAAAAGTTCAGACTTTTTAGGGTAGACCTAATATATAAGCCCAAAAAATTTGAAGTTCTCCCAATGGCTATCCAAGTTCTTGTTGTGCGTTTGCCTTATAATCATATTTTGGGGTTTAGGGCTTAGGGGTTTAAGGTTTAGGGTTTAGGGGTTTAGGGTTTGGGTTTGGGGGTTTGGAGTTTAGGGAAACTTTCCTTTAGCAAAGATGTTGTTTCTTTGAGTGTATGTATGGTCAATGCTGCCTTCTGGCTGTTTATTTCAGCTTACACTCGCTTGTTGTGTTCATTAGACTTGCTTTTGACATACGGAGAGGTGGCAAACTTCGCAATGTTTTAAACTTGTAATGGAGCTTCAATGGCTGGTAAACTTGTAATGGAGCTTCAATCGTTGCGTGTCGGCTTGAAACGGCTTCGCCGGCTTTTCTGCACATCTTACGTCAGGACCGGAAGACCCCAGGCACAATAGACCCTCATACACATGACTAGTCACTATGAACCTCCATGGTACATTTCGTCTTTAGAACCCAAACCCCTTAAACCGTGAACCTTTAACCCTCAAGTTTAAACCCTAAACCCACAACCTTTCAACCCTCAACCCTGAACCCTGAAACCTAAACCCACAACCTTTCAACCCTGAACCCTGAAACCTAAACCCGAAACCCTCAACCTTCAACCCCAAGCCCGAAACCCCAAAACCCAATCCGGCTTGGGGTTACGGAGGGTGGGGAAGGTCGCGCTTGGGTCCGGGTCAAGAAGCCGCTTCGAAAACCTCGAAAGGTTCCTTCACAGGGGGGTTTAGGGTATCAGGGTATCAGGGTTTAGGGTTTAGGGTTTTAGGGTTTAGGGTTTAGGGTTCAAAGGCGTTGCTTCCAGGGTTCGTTCACAGGGCTCCCTATTACAGTAGAACCCCTTAAAAGATCCCTATATTATAATTAGCCTCAAGGGGTCTATAAGCCCTAAACCCTAAAGCCTAAACATAGAATCCTAAACCCTAAGACCTAATTCCTAAACCCTAGACCTTGAATCCTAAACCCTGAACTCAACTCCTTCCGGAAAACCCCTATACGAGTCTATAGAGTTAGGGTTTAGGGTTTAGGGTTTAGGGGTTCAGGGGTTTAGGGTTTAGGGTTTAGGGTTTTAGGTCCTTTACAGGTCCGCCTTCCCCCGCCGATCGCCGCCCCTGTAAAGGCAGCCATGGCTGCGGCTGCTGCTCCTGGCTTTTGACCTAAACCCTAAACCCTAAACCCTAAACCGTGGATTTTGGCGGTTTAGGAGTTGGGTGTTCTAGGCTTTAGGGTTTAGGGTTTTGGGGTTTATGGTCTCGAATGCTCGCAGAGCCTCAGCTCTTCTCAGCCCGTGCCGGTGCGTGGCCCGGTTTATATCTGGGTAGTTTTCGAAATAAGGGTCCCTTTCAGGCTCCTTTTTATAAGGGTGCCGTACTATATTTGGGACCTTAAAAGGGATCCTAGTTTAGAGAATTACCCATTTAAGGCTTGAGGTTCAGGGTGTGGGGCTTAGGGTTTGGGGGGTGTAGGGTTTAAGGTCCAGGATTTAGAAATTTGGGTTGGGGGTTTAGAATTCTATGTTTAGGGCTTAGGAATTAGGGTTCAGGGTTGAGGGCTTCGGATTGAAGGTTTGTGGTCTGGGGTTTAATTAGGATGTACTTCCTTGGCTGACTTCTGAACCCCTCCAAAAAGTTAAACTTTTCGTCTCCTTATTATAGTTCATACAGAAACCCAAAAAGTGAAAGTCCTAAGAGCCAGCCAGAAAACGCCAAGATTGGATCATGGTTTAAGGATGATTCGTGCCAGGATTCCAGGGCATGGGGAAATTAGTGTTCCGTCGTCTGGTTCCTTTAATTCGGGGTTTAGGGTGTGGGGTTCAGGGGATCCTCTTTTTTTTTTAAAGGCTGCGGCAGCACGATTTGACACTGGGGCATTGCACCGGGGAGGTGAGCCTGTTGAGCAGTACCTCGCCGGCAAGCCTCACATCTGCAGCCGATGAAGTCTTTGAAGCCTCGACCAGTGAGAAAGCACGTGTCACTCGATCTTTGGCTTCGGCATTCGCGATCTTCGTGATGAAAGGGAAGGAGTAGCACCCGACCTCGGGTGGTCCCACCATGTGGACCAGCAGCATGATGGGGTCGGCTTTTTGTAGCTCACGAAACTTCCTTTGAAGGATTCATGCCAGCCTCCAGGCCCCAACGCAGGACATCCTGAAGGGCTCGCCCCTCCTGCCACCGGATGCCCTGATCTGTCCAGCAAAGGTTTCGCAGATGAGGGCAGGCGAAGTCAGTTCTCCTTCGATCTGGCCATTCATGCGAATCTCTACCTGCATTGATTTGTCCTGGAAGATGCCGTAGCATGCAATATCATTCTTGTAGGTCTTCGAGCCGATGGTGAGGCTGGGCTGGATGCCATCATACTGTAAGGCGATGCCTGCGGAGAATCGGGTCCACCATGTCAGTGTCCGTTTCCAGCACGTTCAGGACGCGACTGAGGTACACAGGTGAAGCCTCGTCCATCTTCCAGACGAAGGTCGTGATGATGAGTGAGTTGTGTTTTAATTTTATCGGATGATCGGAGGGAATCCAGGGGATCCTTTAGGGTTTAGGGTTTAAGGGTTTAGGATTTAGGTTTTTTTGTNNTTTTTTTTGGGGGGGGGGGGGTCCTTTATGGTATAGATTGAAGGTTCCGTTAAGAGTTCGTTTCAGGGTTAGTTTAGGGGTCCTTTTCCTTTAAACTTCTTGAAGGGCTTCGTTTTAGGAGCTTGCGGAAACTTAGGATCTGAGGATTACCATTAGTTTGACTTTAGGTATAAGTTTTAACTTAGTTGCTGAGTTCATAAGCATAAAACAGAGTACACTTTCAGTTCTAGAGGGGATCATATTATCCAAAAAATTTAAAGTGTAGTAATTCAGCTACTAAGTTAAGGTTTAAGGAGAAGGTTCATTGTTTAAGCGTGAGATGGCTTTAGGCTTAAAGCTGTTAAGGTCATAGGTTTAAGGTTTAGAATTTAGGGATTTCGGGCCATCTAACTACCAGAATGCACAACCCGTAGCAAGAAATTTCTGATTCCTACAACCCTAAACTCCCTAAGCCCTAAAACGAAACCGTGCTTGTATCATAGCACTCCTACAGACTCCGCGGTCTAGGGCTTAGGGCTCAAGGGCTTAGGGCTCAGGGTTTAGGTTACCCTGCAGCCGATAGAAAAACCTTCAGCAACCACTGTATAAAGAGGCATGACCAAACCCCTAAAACATGCCAAGAAAAACACGATTGAAGTCCATGACACCATGCACTTAATGCTACAAGATAAGCCCCTCAAACCCATGATGATCCCGTTGAGTTTCTATTTGGATAAAAGCCGAACAGCTAATCCTAAAACCCTAAACCCATCAGGCCTGAAAAACCCTGAACCCTAAACCCTAATCCTAGAACCCTAAACC
>CAJNJA010016446.1:0-11350 GCA_905231915.1 Symbiodinium necroappetens | reverse complement strand
TGGGGTTATAAGTTGGGTAACTGTAAGTATAAGCCATATTAGGGGACTTATAACCCCATTTATAACTACCCCTGAACCCTAGCCCCTAAACCCTATAGAACCTGTAAAGGAACCCTATAACCCAAACCCTCATAGTACCCTTATAGAGCCCTTTAAAGGGAACCCCATGTATAACTACCCCTGAACCTCCAAGCAGGCCAGGGACCTCCTTTGGGAAGCCCTGGAGGCCGATCGCGGAGCCCAAAAAGGCGGGCCCTGGGCTTTTGGGAGGACGTCGGGTTTGGGGCTTAGGGCTCCTTTAGGGTTTGGGGTTTAGGGTTTAGGGTTTAGGTCTCCTTTAGGGTTTAGGGTTTAGGGCTCCTTTAAAAGGTTTAGGGTTTAAGGCTTGGGGTCTAGGGTTTAGGTCTCCTTTAGGGTTTAGGGTTTAGGTCTCCTTTAGGGTTTAGGGTTTAGGGCTCCTTTAAAAGGTTTAGGGTTTAAGGCTTGGGGTCTAGGGCTTAGGGCTCCTTTAGGGTTTAGGGTTTTAGGTTGGGGGTTTAGAGTTTAGGGTTTTCAGCTTCAGGTTTTAGGTTTTAGGTCTAGGGTTCAGGGTTTAGGGTTCCTCTACGGGTTTCGGGCTCCTTTAGGGTTTATGAGGCTGTAGGGGTTTAGGGTTCCTTTTTGAATTTTTTGGCGCTGTAGGGGTTTAGGCTTTAGGCTTTAGGGTTCAGGGTTTAGCGGCTTAGGGTGTGAGGGCATAGGGTTTATTCGTTAGGGGCTTTAAAATAGGGTTTATGATGTTTAGGGCTCAGGGTGGAAATAACATAGACGTGTGGATGCAAAAACTTATACAGTTATACGTTGTAAGCAAGGGGTCATAACCTCCTAGTTTGCAGGTGTGGGTGGCTACAGGTTGATTAGACGAGAACGTAGACGAATAAACGATACGTTGCTTTCCTTACCTGGTAGTCCCCAAACCCTAAACCCTAAACCCTAAACCGTTGTGGTTGTAGAGCATGCAGGACATTGGCAGACTGTGCCAATCTTGCCGAGCATCTCATGTCCTGAGGCGGTAGGAACTTGTCAGGACCTTTGAAGACTCAACCCCAGCAGCGCAAAGCTAAGAAAGCAGAGCTCATGGCTTTAATCGCTTCTCATGTGGTGCCTGGAGACGAGATTTGTCATTTTTCTAGCACGCATCAGAGAGTTGTATGCAAATTCGAGAACAATGCAGGACGATGATGACCAAGAATTGTGGGGGACCTTGTCGATGATTTGGTCTTCGGAGACATGCCTCATCAAGACAAACCAGATTTCGGAATGCCCTTCCTCCCCCCCTAAACCCTAAACCCTAAACCCTAAATCCTACACCCTAAACCCTAAACCCTAAACCCTAAATCCTAAACCCTAAACCCTAAACCCTACACCCCAGCCAAGAGTCGCAGAAGGATGCAGGACTGGCTGGATGGCAACGTTGTCGAAACGTTGACGCCTCCAGGCACGTTTAGGTCGCAGTGGGAATATGCACTACGCCTTAAGCAGGAAGTATTGCAGGAGATCAAGAATTACCGCATGTATATTGCCCCGAGCCCGTTTGGAACATTGCTCAGGGCACCGTACTATGCGGCACAGGGTCGCAGGCAATATCCTGCTGTCTGGTCGGTGAAAGGCCTCACGCTCCTCGAACGAGCTGAGATGATCGTAGAGTCGGCAGCAATGCATGGATGGCGTGTAACTGTGGGAGATGTCACAGGCTGGGACGCCTCTTGGCGCCCGTGGCACGAGCAGAAGGCTACAGTTATGCGCAATGTCGTGCAAGCAAAACCGGAGGGCATGTGCGAAACGCCGGCCAACCGTGTCTGGCTCGCGAAGGGCTCGGGGTTCCGGCTGGCAGCCAAGGGCCCGCATCGGAGTGGTGAGGGCAATAATTACCTCGACAACGTCCATTTGCATAGTCTGATCGAGGAAACTTACCATGCCGTCACCACCGGCGACGCTGTCCCCAACCGATCCCGAGATGAGCCCCATTTGTATCCGCAACTGGTGCCGGCTTGGGTGAGGAACCGTGGTCCTGCTGCGCCTCATACGCGCATCTTGTATGAGGGAGACGACCGGGTGAAGATGGCAGCAGAGCAGACCCATGAGAAGGCAGCTTTACAGCGCCTCTGGTACCTCGCTGCTGGCTTCGTCTCGGACCAGGAATTGAGGGCCGCATGTGCGGGTCTAACTCTTACCGACGAACACCACAAGATGCTTGCGCCGGCTGACTTTTGCTCAACAGTTGTCGGGTTGAGGGTGGATGGTAAAATACTAACTGGGCCGTTTTGGATCTTGTTTGGGATATTTTACCCCTATATAACCCCTATATAACCCTTATATAACCCATATATAATCCCTATATAAACCCTATTAAAATCCCTGTATAACCCCTATAACCCTCATTTCAGCCCTAGATAATGCCAAAATCACCCCGATATAACCCCTGTCTAACCCCTGTATACTCCCGATATAATCCCTATATACTCCCTATATAACCCCCAAGGTTGCCTTTTAGTTCCCTTAGGTACCGAACAAGCTGGCCTAAGGACCTATGTAGTACAAAGTAAGGGTTCAACGTGAGGAATTAGTCTTGTGGCTCGGGTAGGTATCCCCCCCCGACCCCATATGGGCATTTAGGGTAATTGTCCCGCCCCAGAGTAACCACCCTCTGAACTACATGACAAAATAGGCAGATGTGTTGGTACACGCACCTGTCTCCTAAACCCTGAACCCTAAACCCGTTCAGCTTTAATCCCTAAGGCCTGCCCTACACCCTACGCCCTACGCCCGAAACCCTAAACCCTAGACCCTAAGCCTCGACAGCTACAGGAAGAAGGGAGGGCTCGGAGTAGCCGCCTCTTACGGTCCATCTCCGCTGTTTGTGTGTAGGGTTTAGGGTTTAGGGTTTAGGGCTTAGGGTTTACTTAGGGCTTAGGATTTAGGGTTTAGGGTTTGGGGTTTGGGGTTTAGGGCATGTCTGTAATCCCGAACCTTTGAATTCCCCACCACTTGCGAATTTTCTTCGGTGGCCCGTGCTCCAAAAACGTGAGGACGACCATTGGTCCGCTCCCTCTGCTTCACGATAGGCCTTGGAGGGCCTGGGAACCCTGGACCCCTTAACCTCAAACCCTAAACCCCAAACCCCTAAACCTTAAACCCTCATGCCTAAACCCCTAAGCCCTAAACCCCTAAACCCTAAACACCTAAACCCCTAGAACCCTAAACCCTAAACCCCTAAACCCCTAAACCTTAAACCCTCGTCCCTAAGCCCTAGACCCGAAGCCCTAAACCTCTCCAAGCCCCACCTTCAGCATCAGCTTCCATACCATCCAGACCGAAGGTTCAGGGTTTAGGGGGTTCGCATTTTAGAGGTTAGGGCTTTGGGTTTAGGGCTTAGGGTTTAGGGTTTCGGCTTCAGGATTTGGGGGGTTTAGTGTTTAGGGCGTAAGGTTTAGTGTTTAGGATTTAGGTCTAAGGGTTCAGGGTTGCCGTTCTCAAGGCTTGCAATGCTTCAGAACCAGTTGCAGGTAAAGCTGCTTGGTATAGGATGAACAGCCCAGACTTCAAAGCCCAGGAGAAGGGAAACCTCGTCGATTGAGCATGCCTGAGCCCTCAAGCCTGAATCCGAACCTGACCCTATTCAACAAGCCGCACTTGAAGGATGTGTGACTTAGCAACTCGAGTTTCCAAATAAGTTAACTATAGACTATAGCGATAAATACAAACACCTCAATGAAGGTACTTGTAGCCTTACTTACTACTTCCCATGATTCCCCAAGTATAGAACCCTTGTTGATCCCTTATAAAAGGAACCCCAGAAAAGCTCTAGGCATGCCCCCCAAGCAACCCGAACCCTGGCAGCCCAATACCCCTTAATTAAGGAACATGCCTTAAACTTTCAAGGCGTGAGTACATTCCAAGTCTAGTAGGGTTTAGGGTTGAGGGTTTAGGGGTTTAGGGTTTAGGGTTCAGGGTTTAGGGTTTAGAGTTTGGGGTTTCGGGTTTTCGAGTTGAGGCTAGGGGTTCAGGGTTTAGGGTTGAGGGGTTCAGGGGTCCGGGGTTGGGGTGTAGGGTTGCGAGGTTTGGTGCGGTACGGTTCAGGGATTGGGGTTGACTTGTGGGGGGACATGGTTTAGGGGTACGTGCTCTAGGCCTACCTGCTGTCCTCGCAAACTCCTATGAGCATAGGTGCCTTAAGCCCTAAACCAAATGAAGGCCTAGTTTGGAACAACTGCGTGTTTCCGGTAGACAAGTCGATTTTCTAGAGACGGGCCGTGGACTGCACGTGCCTCCATTCTCTTGCTCGAATCTGTGAAGGAAGAAACAATCTCAAGTGTAAGCAGCCGTAGCAGGCCGGCAAACCCAATTGCGAACGGAAGAAATTCATGCGGCTAAAGAACATTGGAACTGTGAGCCTTAAGCGCGCAGCTCTCGGCAGCCTGCTGGCAACGACCGCTGGCCGTCGAAGTGCCAAATACGAGTTTTGCTTCTATGGACTCGCAGTGCAACCACGCTTGAGAACTCTGACAGCAAGTAGTAAAGCATGACGAAATCTGAGTACCCCCAGCCACCCCCCAAACACGTAAGAGCACGGGCCCGTGCATAGTCGATCCATCTGCCGTGCGGCGGAAGCGTGCCGGCCATGACGACGCATGCGCAGGCACTGATCGTCCTTCGCTCCAGCGTTCCGTTCCGAAATCCTGGATGGGGTTTAAAACGATGTATGTCCAAGAAGGATGGCTGTTGCCAAGGGGCTACCCAAGTGCTTGATTTTGTCTGCGCCCTACCCTAAACCCTAAACCCACGGTCACCCTTGTGCCCTGAGAGGCCCTGGCACTGTACTATGCGCGTCGCTCGGATGCAGTCACGCAAGCCCAGCGGTCCAAGACGTGCAGCAATAAAAAAGCACCTGCTAACCCAAAGCCGAAACCGCTCGTGAAGCCCTTAGTTAAGGAGCCCTCAAAAGGACTGAAAGCGTCAACCTCTTATGGAACCATTAAAGGAACCCTTCGTAAAGGAGCCCTTAAAGGAACCCCCTTCTGTAGAGGCCTACGCAGTCACCAATTTTATTCCTTAGGGCTCCCTGTGCTGGGAGTGCGGCGGCCGATGCCTCTCTCTCGTTCTGTTTGGCCTGTGAATTTGCTGTCGTGCAATAGGCACGTCCACCGGACCTTCAGCCTCGTGGAAAGAAAGCAGGCCCCTAGATGAAACGAGCCCCCCCAAACCCCTAGAGCCCTAAACCCTAAACCCCTAGGCCTTAAACCCTAAACCCTAAACCCCTAGGCCCTAAACCCTAAACCCTAAACCCCTGGAGCCCTAAACCCTCAACCCTTCGGCCCTGAATGCCTTAACCCTATATAAACCCTGAGCCCAGGAGAAGGCTACTACAACAAGGTCCAGACCCTTTGTGACGAGGAGGGTCGGCGAACTGGCGATGTGCCGATGCATCTCTGGAAGGTCCCTGAGTTTAGGGGTTTAGGGGTTTAGGGTTTAGGGGTTTAGGGATTAGGGCTTAGGGTTCTATGGGTCCTTGTCCTTTTTTATTTGTGTTTAGGGCTTACGAGGTTTTTATAGGGTTCTTATCGGGTTTTATGGGGTTTATAGGGTTTTGTAGGTCCTTGTTGGGTTGTATGGGGTTTTATAGGGTTTTATGGGTTCTTATTGGGTTTATATAGGGTTTGTAGGGCTTTATAGCTTTCATGGGCTTTTAGGGTTATATAGGTTCTTTTAGGGTTCTATAGGGGCTCTGGAACGGCTTTTTACGTCTACTGGGGTTCTACACAATGGTTCTGGTATAGAATTCAGGGCTTGGGATTAGGCTCCCTAAACTCTAAACTTCTAAACCCTAAACCCCAAACCCTACACCCTAAACCCTAAACCCTAAAAACTCTAAACAACCCTTAAGCTCTAAACTTTAAACCCAGGATTTAGGGTGTTGGCTGGATGCTCGAAATGGCTCGGATTCACCAACATTCACCAACCCCCCGAGCTCAACATAGGGGTCGGAATATTGACTAGTGTTATTCGTTAGGGCGGGTTTAGGGTTATGTAGGGGTTTAGGCTTTAGGGTTTAGGGTCTTGGCTTCCTCATTCTCATCCAGAGCCCGTCTTCTAGTTATTAAAGGTCCCTCTATTACTCTCGAAACCCCAAACGCAGACTGGTGTTCCCGGCTGCCAAATCCACACAAGTGTCCCACCATCCCATAGGCTGCCTTCCCCAGCCGCAGCTCCAACCTCCTTTCAAATCCTTAACTTTGAGCCCCGAAACCATCGAACCTGAACGCCAAACCCCTACCCCGAACCCCAAAGCCATCCCACGTCCCCCAAACCCTAAAAACCCCTAAGCCTGACCTGTGGTGGCCTCAGGCCTATGCGCTGCACCGTGAGGGCAGCACTCGAGAGGCAATCCTCGAGGCCCGACACTTCTTGGAAAAAAGCCACGGTGTACTTTTACGCACAGAGCTTGGTATGCCAATAGTGCTATTTCTTGTAAACATCTTCAACTTGCCTTTGTTATTGATGTTCTTGCTGTTCCTTCTTGCGCCTCTAGCCTTGCAGAGCCATGGCAGTTACCACCACTGCTACTATAATTGCTTGTACATATTCTCACTTCATTTAAATGATAAGCCTGACGTATTGACGGGATAGTTATGAGTATGTGTAGTACTGCTATTTTGACCCCAGGGCTGATGTATTTGCCGCTTTCGTTGCTGCTTCAGTGGCTTTGCTGCTGCTTCTATCTTCGAGAGCCCATTTTGGTTGGGAGCTTGAGAAAACAAGGAGCCCCATTATGGGGTTTCTTAGTATTTAGCACCAGGGGTTCTTGGTGAGGTGTCCTGAGATTCTACCGTTAGGGTCGATATCATAGTTTTCATTCTCTTGAAACGCCCATTCTTAGTTAGCCGTATCCTGAGTATGAGAATGGGGGGCCTCGGGTTCTACATCCTGGAACCCTGCAGAGCCTGTCTCTTTAGGCGGAAGGCTGCCTACAGAAGCGTACCTTGGTATTCAGCTCACAGGGTTTGGAAAGGATTCTTCGTGCTTTTCGAAGGCGCGTCTGGGGGGGAGGGGCGGCGGGCCGCGGGAGCAGTCAGGGGGGCGTTGTTGGGGCTACGACTTTAAAGGGGTTTCGGGGTGTTCTAAGCTCACCGGAACGGACATAGGTTTTGACTGCGTTGGTTTCGGGAGGACTCCGGGAGGACCGGAATTTGAGGCAAGCCCTCGTGAGGGCTGGGGGCTCGATATTTGGATAGAATCGGGATCCTGCTTGCAGTGCCTTCCTTCGACCACGGGGGCAGCTTCAATGGATTCTGCTGCTGGAACAACCAAGGATGTTGCGGAAGGATTTGTCCACCCTAAACCCTAACCCCAAAGCTCAGTGTCAACATGAGGGTTTCTGAGGGTGTACTGAGTGCTGATGGATGGCTGAAACATGTCTCACCTGAAACGGGTGGACAGATGGAAAGCGGCGTTCAACAAAAACAAGCTATTGAGTTTGGTAGGCTGAGCATTGGGATGCTTGCTGCTAGGTTACTGAAATTGGGGTTTAGGGTTTAGGGTCATAGGCGTTTAGGGAATTCTAAGCCTTCAAAACCCTACCAGACACCAAACTAAACGTACAGCGTGCCTGCAGACCTCGCTCCCTAAGCTCCGCAGGGAAGCTCGCAACCCGAATCAGTAAACCCTCAAATCTAAGCCTAAACCCTGCAATCCGAAACCCGACTTCCTAAACTGTTCGATCCCAACTAAACCAAACAAGCTATTTCTTCCAGTACCCTTCTGATTATCATCAGCATCGTGATCTTTTTGTTACATCCGCTCCCTAAACCCTAAACCCAAAAGCCCTACACCCTAAACCCAGTAGTACCTCGAGCCTCAGACCCTATTGTTGCCCTAAGCACTGAATCCTAAAACCCATTCCTACCTTAACTCCCCGGTTCTTAGTAGGGAATAGGGGAATGGATCCCCCTGTAGTAGTCCCAATAACCAAGAACAAGTCAGTTCTTCACCCTAGGTGACAGGGGGGACCTGAACCCCACCCCTAAACCCAGGTGACATGGGACTCCCCTTTGCCGTCGCCCTCTGCTACTTCCACGAGCAGCTGGCTATGGTCGACCACGATGCGGCATCCCGGATTCCAGAGATTTGC
Organism: Symbiodinium necroappetens; assembly: GCA_905231915.1. NCBI lineage: Eukaryota > Dinophyceae > Suessiales > Symbiodiniaceae > Symbiodinium > Symbiodinium necroappetens. Next base: position 3,183 of record CAJNJA010016446.1, on the reverse strand, counting down.
TTTTTCACTCTGTCTCTTATGTTCCTTGGGTTGAGGTTTAGGGTGTAGGGTTCAGTATTTGCTCTTATGTTCTCAGTCTTGATGTTGCCTGATACTTTTAGCTTTTAGGGCTCTGGCTTTTGTCTCATGCGACGGGTTATAACTTTTTGCGAATTTGCTCGTGTTCAAAACCCCTAAACCCTAACCCTAAACCTCTTGTACGTTCGTCTTTAGCTTTCGTTTTGTCGGATTTAGGGCTCTCTGGGTTTCGGGGTCAAGGGTTTAGAGGTTAAAGGATTGGGGTGTAAGGCTCAGCGTAGAGGGTACAGCCATCTTTGGGGCTTGGAGGTTTAAAATTTGGGGTGCAGGGTGCAGGGGGGGCTTTAGGTGTGCGCGTCTAGAGTTTTCATACGATGTGGCCGCGGCGAGCATGATTCAAACTCTTTATCAGGAATGATAACCTCTCCTGTTTTGCCTGTCCTTGTGACTGTGATGATGGTTGTTTTGGTGTCCATGTCCTTGTTGCTGTGATGGTTGCGTTCTTCCCAGAAGTTGTATGCTCGCGCTCGCGTTGCTCCCTGCTGTACATCCTCTCCAGTCTTCGTGGAAGTCGTACATCCTCTCCCCTCAACCCTAAACCCTAAACTCTCCGAACCCTAAACCCGAAACCCTAAAACCCTATACCCTAAACCCTAAACTCTAAATGACCCTCCCTCTTCAACACAAGACCTAGATGGTAAACCCTAGGCGGCCCGGAGGCCCTAAAGACTTAAACCCTACGACCCTCAACGGCCCCAAACCCCCTAACGGCCCTAACGTCTGGGCTCTGAAAGCCCAAGACCCTCAAACTTGTAGACCCCTGATAGGTTCCTAGAAGATCCCTTGAAGCCTTAAAGGAGCCCTAAACCCCTAAAGCCCTTAGACCCCTAATTTTTCAAACCCTAACCCTAAACCCTTTAAACGCGTAAAGGAAGCCCCAACCCTAAACCCTCAAACACTTGAAGGAAGCCTAAACCCTAAACCCTTAAACCCTTGTATGAAGCCTAAACCCTAAACCCTTAAACCCTGCATGATAGGAAGCCTAAGCCCTAAACCCTAAACCCTTAAACCCTTATATGAAGCCTAAACCCTAAACCCTTAAACCCTGATAGGAAGCCTAAACCCTAAACCGTAAACCCTTAAACCCTTATATGAAGCCTAAACCCTAAACCCTTAACCCTTATAGGAAACCTAAACCCTAAACCCTTATACCCTTATATGAAGCCTAAACCATAAACCTTTAAACCCTTAAACTCTTAAAGGAAGCCTAAACCCTAAACCCTAAACCCTTAAACCCTTAAACCAAGCCTCAACCCTAAGGCCCCAGAATCCGAGGTGCGGGACATGTCCGTGCGCATCTCCCAGGAACTCCCCTCGGCGCCCGAGACCTCGAAGGCGGCCGGCGCAATGCGGAGCTTAAAGTAGGGTGTAGCAGGGCTGTAGTAGTAGTAGTCGTCGTCGTCGTAGTAGTAGTAGTAGTAGTATTAGTAGTAGTAGTAGTAGTAGTAGTAGTAGGAGGGTTTAATTAGGGTCTAATTGGGGTAATTAGTGGGGCTTCGTAGAGTTTGGTCGGGTTTAGTGGGATTTGGTGGGGATTAGTAGGGTTTCACTACTAGGGTTTAGTAGTTTTTAGTAGGGTTTGTGATAGTATACGGTTTTTTCAGTTTACGAATTCCAAAGGGTTGCCGCAGGGTGCTGTACGATTAGCATAGGGGTAGGCATAACAGTTGTCAGAAGGAGTCTGGGCTTTGTGTTCTAGAGGGCTTTTATCATAATCCCTGCGATTGTTTCGGGTCTAGGGTTCGGGCTTGGGGTGTAGGGTTCATGGTCTGTTGTTCAGCGCTTCTGCTTGCGCGGAAATTCCATGCAAGGTATTTGGGCCACCTCCACTCCAGGGTGTAAGAATAGAAGCCAACATCCTGAAAGCCCTGTGTCCAAAGCTCCAGAACCCTGAATCCTTCTTCAACTCTTCTCTGTGTCGGCCAGTCGGCCATCTTTCCCAGCATCTCAAAACACGTTTCCGCCTCTATGGCAGGTCCTAGCTGCCCGCTTCTACACGATGGTGGGAGAGGTGGAAAAGGCGCAAGAGGTGCCAACAGGGGTAGCTCTTAAAGGGTGGTTGTCAGACTCTGAATTCGGGTTCCTTGTCGGGTTCCTTGTTCGATCCTCGAAATACGAGGTCATTCTAAACTCCTAAACCCTAAACCCTAGACCCTAAAAAGCAAGGAACCCTAAAAAGGACCCCGGTTTAGAGAAGCCTCTACCGATCCGACCAGAAGGCCCACGCCAAATCCCGAGAGACCGCTTTAGCTTTAGGGTTCCTTTAAACGGGGATCGATGGCTCCTTTAAGGGTTTAGGGTTTAGGGGTTTAGGGTTTAGGGTTTAGGGGAGATCTATAAAGGATCTAGAGGGGTTTTAGGAGGTCGCGCTTTAGGGTTTCGAGTTTATACGGACCAACAGCCCGAAACTCAAAGCTCTTCACCCGACCTCTGTGAAATCTCGAGGGACGACACGATTTTTTTTACAGAAGTGTTACCGTGTTCTGCGCTGTGGCGGCTACTGTTGTCGTTACACTATAGAAATCACAGTTGTTACTGTCGCTACTATTGCCATCGGCTTTGTTAGTCTCGTTTCTATTGTGAGTGCCATGGCTTGTTACAGTATGTCGAGCAGCAGTGTCACGATCATTGTTTCCCGTCATCTCTACCGTTGCTGCTGTCATTGTTTGTAGACAGTCCTATTTCTGCTTGTGGTGCTATCGTGGTTCACCGGATGTCGGTATCGCAAACGGACATGGGAATGCTAATTGCAGTGACAAGGATAGCATCACCAATAGGAACGGCAGGCACAACGGAATGGACGCTGACCATGCATAGCAACCTTAATCCAACGAGTTATGTAGACCTCCGATTTATCAGGCCCCGTTTTCTAAGGGGCCTGACATCAGGATCCCTGTTATAATTTCCTGCAAGAGGAGAGCGGGTATATGAATCTTGGTTCTACATTACCCTGAACTCCTAATCCCTGCCCTAAGGGTCCATGTACCCAAATAGCATATACTTTGCCCTTAAAGTAGTCCCTATATAGGTACCTTGGGGCCGAAGTATATACTATTTGGGTACATGGACCCTTAGGGCTGCCCTAAACCCTAAACCCTAACGCGT
>CAJNJA010016444.1:0-11351 GCA_905231915.1 Symbiodinium necroappetens | reverse complement strand
ACTGTAGGAGTGCCTATCGAGTGCCCATCACGAAGCCTCCCCCCGAAAGCCGAAGCAACCTCTCCCTGCGCCCACCCCCCACAACACCCCCAACCCCCCAAACACTTCAAGCCTATCTCTCCTCGACTGGCAGGTGCCCTCGACTTCGCCTGTGGTGCCATTGGCCTGGAGCTCACTGTGCATTCGGTGCTTCAAGTGCTGACTTTTAGCTAGGCCAGGCTCCTTTCGTTTGCCTTGCTCGCATCAGGTGGCTTCGGACGTTCCGGCGCCCAAGGTGCCTCTTGTCTCGCTCCATTCACATTGCATGCCGCCCATAGTGGAGGAACCTCGCGATTCCGAGAACCCGAGCGAGGCGGGGATCTGTTCTCGCTGGGCCGTGTTTGTGATGCAACTTCATGCTTAGGTCAAGTCCGGAGCCACAGAGCCCTCGAATGGGCCATCCATGGCACTGGTGGTCTTGACCTTGGATGGAAGCCGACATGTTGTCCTCGCACCATTCACATAGCATGCCGTCCAGAGGAACCTCCTCATTCCGTGGCTTCGGTGGTCCTGGCCGAGAACCTGAGCAAGGCGGGGATCTGTACCTGTAGCTGCGGACCTCGCTGGGCCGTGTTTGTGATGCAACTTCATGCTTAGGTCAAGTCGGAAGCCGTATGCCCGGGTTCGGATGGTGTGGTGCGGACCTCGGATGCCGCCAGGTTCCAGCCTCTTCTGCAAGGGTTCTTTTCTTCGTGCATTGACTGCCTGGTCCGTGCTGCCCCGAGGCTGCAATGCTGGGGCTTCTGGAACCTCCTGTTCCTCCTGTTCCGGAGATCCCATCACCGAAGGCCGCCGTACTTGTCATGGATCGTCAGAGTCCTACTCAACTGGGATGCCAGATGCAGCGAGGGAGGGGGCTTGCTCGGGCAGGTGAAACATGAAAGCGGTATGCCGAGCTGTCTGCGGGAGATCCTGGACAGTCCTGTCTTCGGGAGGGACTTGGTGGTGACACCTCACTACTCGCACGACGGGCGGCACCGGGTGTATCAGTTTCTCGCATGGCACTTAGTGTCTGTCCAGGCTCTGTGTGTGTCGGGAATGTGACCAGAGGCTGCCATGGCCGGAGCAACGGGAGTACTGGATTCCGATGCTAGAGGGGCTTTCTGCTGTCACTGCACATGGCGGCCCTCTCAGTGAGTTTAGTGCACTCCCGCCTGACGAGAAGATGCGTCACATCTCGAAGGACTGCCTGAAAGCAAAGCCCATGCTCCACTTTGTGCCACTCCGTAGCGGCATAGTGGGTTGCTCTCGGTTCCTGCAAAACTCCATCTATGCTGGCCTTGTCGACTGGGTGCTGCAACAGGACCGGTGCTGTGGCCTGGACAGGCCAACCGAAGCTGCTACTCGACAGGTTCTCGATTGGGATGTGGCGGGCAGCTGGAAGTCCTGGATTTCGGGCTTGTTTCGGGATGCTTGGACCAAAACCGGGCTGTCGGAATTTCGGGGGGTGGGGGGTCGGCGGTTTGGTGGCAGAGGCAGGGGTTTAGGCACGTCCCACCCCCGAAAGTTCCAGGTGCGGAGCCTTCTTGGTTGTGCTCGGTAGGTTTCGGGGGGCCAGACTGCGGGAATTTCGGGGGGTGGGGGGTCGGCGATGTAGTCGGCAAAGGCAGGGGTTTGGGCACGTCCCACCCCCAGAAGTTCCAGGCGCCGCTGTGGGTGGTGGGTCGTCGGCTTGATTGGAAACCAATCTTTGAATTGCAGCCCATTTTGGAGCAAGGTCGGCAGTGGCTACAGTTTCAACCCACAGAAAAAGGGGCTGCGGGAATTTCGGGGGGTGGGGGGTCGGCGATGTAGTCGGCAGGGGCAGGGGTTTTGGCACGTCCCACCCCCAAAAGTTCCAGGTGCCGGGCTGTGGGTGGTGGGTCGTCGGCTTGATTGGAAACCAAACTTTGAATTGTAGCCAATTTTGAGACAAGGTTGGCAGTGGCCACAATTTGAAATCAGGGCGGGGCTGCGGGAATTTCGGGGGGTGGGGGGTCGGCGATGTAGTCGGCATGGGCAGGGGTTTGGGCACGTCCCACCCCCAAAAGTTCCAGGTGCCGGGCCTTCTTGGTTGAGCTCGGGGCCAGACTGCGGGAATTTCGGGGGGTGGGGGGTCGGCGATGTAGTCGGCAGGGGCAGGGATTCCATCACGTCCCACCCCCAAAAGTTCCATCTCAGGTTTCGTCTGGACCGATCTCCAAGAAGGAGCCGAAAGTGAAGCAGGAAGGACCTGCTACTGACCCGGCCTTGTTTGTCGAGTTAGCGAGACAGCTCTTGGCACCGTGGCCCCGAACAGCAGTTTGCCTGGAGCAGCAAATGGATTTCGGAACATTGTTGCACGTGATAGCAGATCGTTGTGTGGACATCTTCGGCCAAGCTTGGCCTCAGCATGTGCTGCTGTTGGATGCAGGGAATTGTGGGAGCCTCCAGCTACCATCAATCCAGACGGAGGCCAGGCACTTAGTGGCCGTGCTGGAAACAAGAGACCGTTGGGCTCTTCTGTGTGGCCGGCGCCATTGTCCAGAGCTGCTGCTCCTGGACGGTGAGCAGAGGGCTGCGGTGCGGCAGCAGGCGGAAGCTTTCAGGCTCTGGCTAAGCGACCGGTGGCCAGGTCCCATGAGCATTCACGTCAGTCCTGTGCCTGTGCAAAGGGACACATGGAGCTGTGGACATCGGGCAGCTCTGGCTGCCAGGGACGTACTTGCTAGGCACGATCATGCCTGGCCCCTGGTGCTGGCGGATGAGGTGTTCTCGGAGGCTGCCATGCAGGAGCTTGTGTGCGGTCCAGGCCCTGGCCCTAGCACACCTCGCCGCAAAAGGCCGACTCCTGACATCAAGCTATCACCACCGAAAGCTCCGGAAGCCAGACGACGCCGGGTTGAGGCATCGGCACAGGAGGGCCAGATTGTGCCAGGCGCAGATGATGTTGACGAGGACATGTGCCTCTCCGAGCTTGGAAGAGCCACTGGATCAGCTTCTGCAAAGGAAACGGCTGAGGCTATGGTCGAGAGTGCATTGTTGTCCAGAAAGCGAGCCGCGAATCCTAAGTCCAAGGCTAAGGCAAAGGCCCAGGTCCGCACGGGGAAGGAGCTGTTTGCTGAGGCAGGGCTGGACTTCAATCGAGATTACCAGAAGCTGCATGCAAAGAACGGCGACTCTTACGAGGGGTCGGAGCATTACAACAAGTTCCTGCTGTGCTTAAGCAATGCTTCGACTGTCAAGTGTGCCACATGCAGGCAGCTTCAGGATCGGGTGCTCCGGGGCCAGACTGGGCAGGTTGTGCCCCCCGTGGCCGATGCCACTGAGGATGCAAGGGCCCAGGCACCGAAGAGGAAGGATGTAGACAGCGAATCGGGCTTGCGAAACTGGATAGCTGAAAACCGTGCTGGTGTCTACGTGCAATCCGTCAAGTCGGCTTGGTACTGTACCGTCTGCCGAGTCGAGGTGAATACTTACGGCCGACAAGGTGCTTCTGCAAAGAAATACATCTTGCTTCACGAGTCCAGGAACAAGGCCAAGGCGCTGCACCAGGCAGCGGGAGCTGGGGAAGCCGCCCGGAGGTGTCCAGGGGTGGTTGTGTCCAGTGCCAGTGTGCGATTGTGGGTGGAACGCGGCTGCCTCTGCTGCAAAGCACCGGAAGACACCAAGGCCAAGCAGCCCCGAAAGGAGCTGTCGGAGGAGTGCCAGTTTTCGTGGCGCCAGGACGACTTGTTCATGAGAAGCATGGACTGCCAAGGCAAGGTTGCGGGGGAAGGAGCCTGCGGCGAGTGTCGGAGGCTATCAGGACTGAAGTCCTTCAAGGAGGAGGTGGGCCTCTGGGCACTGCGGATCCACTTGGTAGACTTCGCTCGAACACTAGCCTTCGGCTTGCCGGAGGAAGAGCGAGCCATGCGAGAACGCATCGAGGACATGGACTACATGCAGATGTCCCGAGCCGGCTCCGAAGCACGAGAAGTGTTGCAGCTTGCCAACCGACCGGCAGCACTGGCTGTCATCAAGCGAAAGTTGTTGGGGATTGGGTACCGTCTCCGCACACAGAGGCTCAATGCCTTTCTGGAGGGGGGTCTGCATGAGCTTCCGTCTGGGAATGTACCGGAGACGGAACGGCGTGCTCTCAAAGCCTTGGGCGACTGCTTCTGTCAGAGCCTGGCAGAAGGAACCACGAGCCAGGAGGACCTGAAGCTGGCGGCGGCCGTGGCGGCCGGGAAGCTGAACAGCCACCGTGCGGTTGCATTCCTGTTTCATTCCTTCATGTCTATGCAGGACAAAATGCAGCGAGGGTTGGTACGAGTACGTAAGGCAGTCGACCAAGAAACGATGCAGGAGCTTTTGTTCACCCTGGGACACGAAGGCACTACCCAGAACGTGCTGCAGTGCTTCGGCCTCAATGCCACAGGCAAGCCTGCCTTGCCCCTGTCGATGCCTTTCCTGCCCGTGTCCTACACAGCTCACTCCACGTGGCAGCAGCTATCCCAGAACTGCAAGCTGGTCATAGAAGCCCTGCAAGTAGCTGGCAGTCGCGACTGTTTTATCGCTTTGGACGAAACAGCTTGGAGGGCCACGTATGATGCCTTGTCCGGCATGACAGATGATGGGAGCCGCATTCTGGTAGGGGGCCAGTGGCATCGAGATGAAAGCAAGGATTGGAGCAAGTTGACCAACACTGCTGATGCCCACCCGGCCAAGCTGAGCAAGCTGACATGCCACTGGGTGGTCAGTCGGACTGATACGAATCAGGCCGTCTGGGAAGTCGCAATGATCCCGATGCCGGCTGGGGCCACGGGCAAAGGCCTTGACTTCCTTTGCTATACCGGTCAAGTGCTGCAGCAGCTGACACGGGCCAACGGCGGCATCCCACCGATCGGGTATGCCACGGATGCTGGCGCAGGGAACAGCTTGCTTCGGTCCTGTGCACTAGGACTCGCCTCCGCTGCCGAGATGGCCGCAGCACCCTTCTTTTCAGAATGCAGTGTCGAGACTCTAGGTCTTCCGCGAGTACCGTGCAAACGCCTCGTCTTCGAAGGACATGCCGTGTGCATGTCCTTGGACATGCTTCACTTGCTGAAACGGTTTTCCGTGCATCATCTGACAGCCTCTCGCACCGTAGAGTGGGGCGACACATGGACTGACCTCTCAGGTGCAATCGCCGAAGGGCTTCCAGCTAAGGCATTCGTGAATGCTGACTGCCAGTCTGACAAGCTCACCCTGCAAAGGCTGAACCCCAAGTTCTTCCCAACACGGTGGGACACCATGGGCTGCTTCCTGTCCATGTTGGTTTCAGGGCTCCTCAGCACCCCGACGGAGGCCTCCGCTGGGGTGGATGCGGAAGTGCGGTTCCGGGATGCGGGACTGGCCTACCATTTCATCCTGATCAACAGGATGCGGGCTTCGCTTGTGCATGGTGAGGATTGGCAGAAACACTTTTTGCCGGGCCCCACGGTACGGAACCTTCTTCACGGCATGATCCTGTGTCTGAGTACTCTTATCTATGCCCCGGGCAGCACGAGCATCAGCATGGCCCACTTTGCCGAAAAGGTGGCGGAGCATCACTTCAGCCGCCTGAAGCAGCCCTTCAGAGGGACTGGTTCCATCCGTGATTGCATTCTCTCGACCGCCAGGGTTCACATGCAACAGCATAAGCGTGGAATCACGATCCCTGAGCCTGTTCGCGGCCGGGTGTCGCTGAAGCGAGCTCAGACCTTGATGCAAGGATCTTTTGAGGCAGCCTGCCGCCTGCAATCGTGGGTTTGTGTGGACACGTCCGAGGACGAGATCAAGAAGGACTTTCAGCTGTGGTATGCTTCCACAGGTCACAAGATCGTGGCTCCCAACCGGAACCAGGCAGATGCTGAGGCGGATCTGCTCCAGGAGATCGAGGCAGAGGCTTTGGAGGACGAGGATGAGCAAGTGGAGATGGATCCGCTGCAGATCCTCATGGCAGCCGAGGATCACACCATGCACAAAGCACAGATCCAGGTTCTGGCTGACTCCATCGATGCCGGGGTCACTGACTCCGTCGATGCCGGGGTCGCTGACTCCACTGATGCCTTGGTCGTCGCCACGGCGGATGCCGGTGCAGCGCCGGTCGCGGAAACATCTACCCTGGTCGAGGCCCCCGTGCCAGAGGCAGCCACGAGCGAGGGTGCAGCAGTGGTCAGCTTCCAGGAGCTGATGGTGTCCCTTTGCGAGCATGCCGAGTTCGATCCAAAGGATGAGGTCTTCAAAACGTTTGTTGGCTGCAGGAGGCGACTGGAGTTGCTTGTGGAGGTGATCAAGCCGTATGTCACGGCCGTGCGGCTGAGGGAAGGGGTCCTCTCTGCAGCATCTTTGGTGAGCACCGAAGTGCGGCCACTCTCGGATTTCCATCGGCTCCACCACGAATTAGCATTAGCCCGTCAAGCTACTCTGTCAGACGGGACCCGACAGAGTCGAGCCACAATCTGGATGCAGTCACAGAAGCAGCTTTTCGATGCTCTGGATGCGGACGACCCCAAGGAAGCCTGGCATGTGCGAAAGTTGGAGAGACTATCCAGCGGCCGCGGAACACAATGGCAACTCGTGGTCCTCAAGGAAAAAAACCAGGTTGGGCAGGACGAGCTGGGCCTCGCCGTCGTGAGAACCGTTTGGAGAGGGGCGACATGCAAGGCCGGCGATGACGGCCCTCGAAAGCTCAAGTCCAACCGCCCTGCATTGGAGAACCTGCCATTGACCTCGGCATGCCGAGTCCGGTTGATCAAGTGCCAGAAGCTCTCCGAGCACAAGTGGTGGCTGTCTTGCTTCAGCGAGGTTCTACTGGTAGACCCTGTCGGATGCATCATCGGCGAGGTGGCCTACAAGGCAGTGGATGAGATCCACGGCAAGACCGTCTTCACGATCAGCAGTGGCACAAAGCGAGCCCTGGACAGGTGGCAGGAGTCACCCGAACTTTGGAAGCCAAAGGACATGCCACAATCGTCCCAGCAGGAGGGGCCACCGCAGGACGTCCAGGGCAAGCTCTACAGCCATTCCGATTTCACCAGGTCCAAGGAGGGCAGCCGAAACATCATGGACTTCATGGAAAGCCTGCCGCGAGTGTACGAAAGCCGAGAACTCCCCATCTTGGATGCAGCCGGGAAATTCGAGTACAAGAGTGCTGGCAAAACCATTTTGGTGCGCTGGTGCGAGGTGGTGAAGCGGGCGCCCGACTTCTGGGATGTGGTTCTCCAGGGCAAATCCCAGAAAGACTTCGGCCTCGCAGTGCTGAGCAAGCTCCGCGACACGGTGCCCCAGCCCGGGAAAACCAAGGAAGCACTCGAAAAGCTGAGTGCTTTGGTCAAGTGGCTCGACGAAGCTGCGATGCCAGTGCCCACAGCTCAGATTCCATTCAGCAAAACCGTTGCATGAAGCCGCACTGGAATGAGGTTGGCCGTTTGACTTGTCAAGTTTCTGGATGTTTGAGAGCCGGCCTCAGGTTTCAACCAGCTTCGTTCCGCCATGCTCAGTGCGACCCTTGTTTGATTCCCTGCCTCATATAAGGCCCAAAGTTGGATCACACGGCCGATGGGGTTGCGCCGACAGAGTGGTTCGATGGGCTCAGCAGTGCAAAAAAGATCAGAATCGGGTGCAACGTGCTTGCTCTCAGAGAGGAGTGACAGAGATTGATTGATGCAGAGGACCAGTGTGGAATTTTTTAGTGTTGACGTGCAAATATCACAGACATCGAGTGTGGAATTTTTCATCTTGCACGTCCAACATAAAGCCTCGAAACAGACAGACATAGACAGACCGGGGCTTGTGGAACTTTTCACTCTTCACCTCCTCCAAACCCTTCTCATGATCAACCTCATGTTGGACAGTTTCGAGACCATGTGCGCAGGGGGGGCGTCCGACATACATCTCATGCATCATGTGATCGAAGCAAGGGGGGGGTGGGGGCGTCGGACGTGGAATATTCCACCTGGTAGCCTCCCCCCCCCACAACTAGTGGGGGATGTTTAGGGTTTAGGGTTCAGGGTTTAGGGTTTAGGGCAGTAAAACCCCTAAACCCTATACCTACAATCGAATTAGATTCCTAAACTCCGCAATCCTAGTCCCTAAACCCCATAACCCTAAACCCTTACATTTTGGACCCTATAACCCCACAAACCCTAAACCCTAAACCCTAAAGCCCAAACCCTATAACCTCAGACCCTATAGCCTCAGACACCATAAACCCAGAGAGAAGCCGAGGACGAGATGGTGCTCCGGCGACTCCTCGGCTCGGCGGCCGCCTCCAGCGTTTGGCAGCTGGGTGCCTCCGGCATTGGAGTTTAGGTTCAGGGGTGGTCAGGGTTTAGAGTCTAGGGTTTAGGGTTCAGGGATTTGGGCTTATTAGGGTTTAGGGTTTAGGGTCTGGGGTTCAGGGATTAATTCGGGTGTAGAGTTTAGGGTCTGGGGTTCAGGGCTTAGGGATTAGGGTTTAGGGTTTAGGGCGAAAAGAAGCTGAGCCTTAAACCCTACACCCTAGAACATGACGGAAGACCTCCCGGGGAGCCGAGCACTTAAGCTTTAAAGCCCCAAACCTGAAGCTCGAAGTTTGCGAGAGTCCAAACCTGAAGCTCGAAACCCGGCCCTAAACCCCTAAACCCGAAACTCTCAGCCGCTCTAGAAGTGTGGTGGATGTCCCGGTAGCAAGATCAGACTTTCAATTGCCATGCCAGCGGAGTGCGAGTGCGAGTGTGTGTGTGTGTCGAAACTCTAAGCACTAGGCCCTGGAGCCCTGGATGTAATGTCTACGGAATTAGTCGCCGGAAAGACCGTTGAGGATTATGGAACTCGCGTGTTCGGATCTCGGGTTCAGAGGTTGAGGGTGCAGGGCTCAAGGTTTAAGTCTAGGAGTCTAGGACATTTTCAGGTGGGTAGTTACCGTTATAGGAGCCTTATAGTAGGTCTATATACCTTATAGAAGCCGTATAGAAGCCCTACAGAAGCCCTTTTTTTACCCTAAGCTCCCCACCTGTAGTTTCCTTTAAGGGGTTGAGAAGTCCCGGGGTCGAAGGGTCTAAGGGTTTAAGGGGTTGACGGGTTGTAAAAGGGTCTTAGGGGTTTAGGGTTTCTTACGAGGGGGTGAGGATTGCCGTAAACCCTAAACCCTAAGCCCTAGTGAGCCAAAACCCGAAGCCCTCAGCTCTTTGCCCAATTTAAAGGGCACTAGCAGCTACTTACCATTGCCTAGAGCCCGAAAGTCAAGCTACTTATAAGCCGAAGTAGAAGCCTTTAGACGTTGCATGCCCAAACCCCTGAGCCCTACCTAGACCCTAAAGAAGCCACCTTTTAAAGGACATGTACAAGGAAACCATAATAGTGCTGTGGTTGCATTCCCCAAGGCGAAAGCAAGCCTCAGAGTTCAAAACTACAACAAGGCTGGACATAAACCATGATAAGGAACCCTAAAAAGGTAGGTTTTTCAGGGTCCAGGTAATCCCCTAAACCCTAAACCCTAAGCCCCTAAACCCTAAACCCTAAACCTAAACCCCTAAACCCCTAAACCCCTAAACCCTAAACCCTAAACCCTCCTAATCTCCACACCTAAAGCTCGGAACCCGAAACCCACACCCACACACTCGGATCTTCCCTCCAAGCCTCAAAGCCCCGGGTGTACTTTAACGGGTCCTTGACTTAGTGGGTGCAGTAGGTAGCCTTTAGTCTGTTTTGGGCATGCCCCTAAACCCTAAACCCCCCTAAACCCTAAACCCTAAACCCTAAAGCCCCGAGTTGTGAGAGCCTAAACCCTAAAGCCCCCTAAATCCTAAACCCTAAACCCCTACATGATCCCCAAAAAGGCTGACCTTGAGTTCCCCTTACAACGAGGACCCGAAGTTCAAGATCCCAAAGACGCAGCCCGCCAGGCGCCTGGATTCTGGACACCAGCATCGAGGCAACTTCGGCTTCGCTTTCGTTTTGGTTTAGGGTTTAGGGTTTAAGGGTTTATGGGTTTATGGGTTTAAGGGTTAAGGGCTTGAAGGTTTAGGGTTTAGGGTTTAGGGTCTGGGTTCAAAAACAGGGTGTCTGTGGATTTTTTTTGCTGATCGGCAGAGTCTGGGTTCAAAGAAAAGGTGGATGGATTTTTTGGGTTGTTGGGTGTTAGGAGGTTTGGGAGCTTTCGGGTTTGGGGTTTGGGGGTTAGGGGTTTCAGGGCTGAGAGTTCAGGTTTAGGCTTGGTTTAGGGGTTTGGTGTTGGGGTCGGGCGGTTCAGTGAGTGTACTATGGAGAGTTGGATTTCCCTTAGTTGAGGAGTATATCTTAAGCCATGATAATTCATGAAGGATTTCTCTATACGTTGAGGCACATTTCTTGATTAAGGGATTTCGGAACCTCTGGGAAACTATGGGGGAGAATAAGAAAGATGAGAATGGTAGCAGTTTGTGGGGGTTTCTGCGGCGTTCGGTTGTGCGTTCTGTGGGGAGGTGGGAAACCCTAAACCCTAAACCCCTTTATTTTCTAGCTAGCAACGATGCGCCCCGAACCTTTCGGCAGGAGGGGGCAGTGTGAGGCCGACTTTGACCGCAAAGATGGTGCCGCAGCTGGAAGACAACTCGGGAGGTCGGTCTACACAAGGGGCGGAGTGCGGGACAGTGCCTCGTGTCCTCGATGCCCTTGAGTTCGAGGACTATGAGTTTGCTTATCGTCTGTGGAAGGAAGGCCGCCCGGACCGTAGAAGACATACAGAAGGAGTTCGGGAGCGAGGTGGCAGAATTGATTGTCACACATAGCTTGGTTGCCGAGATGAACGGGGACACCCTAGCCGGCCTTGGTGACGAGGGAGAAGCTATGGATATCGCAGGGTTGTCGGAGGCCACTACAGTACCGTTTGGACCAGGGTGCCCTGAGAACGATGGCAACATGGGTGGCGAGGGTGATTTGCCTGCGGACAACCAGGGCACTGTGCCGGACTGCTCGGATGACGTGGGGGCTTGCCGCGAAGATGTAGAGTGAAGGGTCAGGTCGGTGGTCGTGCCTAGTGTAGAGCGTGTGCCCGGCCCTCGTGCCGGCCTTCCACAATGTGGATTCTACCGACCTTAACTGCAAGGTGGAAAAAGGTGCAAAAAAAAACCCTAAACCCTAAACCCCTAAACCCCAACCCTGCAATGCGGGCTCGTCCTTGCTAAGTGGGAGGGAAAAAAACCCCTAAACCCTACAACCCTAAAGCCCTAAAGCCCTAAAGCCATAAAGCCCTAAAGCCCTAAACCCCTAGACCCCTAAAGCCCTAAACCCTAAACCCTAGCCCCTAAAACCCCTAAACCCCTATACCCCTAAACCCCTAAGCCTGCCGAGGTTCGTGCCCTTCTTCACGAGGAAGATTTTTCGAGGTA
>CAJNJA010016443.1:0-11351 GCA_905231915.1 Symbiodinium necroappetens | reverse complement strand
TACATGTACACATATGTACATATATACATTTATACCTTAAGGAATATTACCGGCAAATTATTCCGGCTTCCGGATGACTTGTTTTTAAACCCGGTAGAGCCGCTAGACAACCCTGTTTAGGTAACCTGGATTGAACAGTTACTCATGTTATTCCTTCGGGCTCCCTGTTGTAACTATGGTATAGTACACCCCTTGTTGAACTCATAAAGGCTCCTATAACAGGTGTGGGTTCGAGGCCAAGAGATCTCTTGAGGCGGTCTGTTCGAAGGAGCTTTGGGTCGCCTGACTTACCACAACCGGGTTTTTGCATATAAGCTCTACCGTAGGGTTTGCAAGAACCTATCCACAGTAGGTCATGGTGGCTTCAAGTATACGTGTTGGGGCGTGTAAACACATAGAATCCGAATCTCTGGATCCCGATTTGGAAAACCCGTGTTCCCCCAATTTCCGATGGCCTCAGATCTTGAACCCCGATATGAATCGTGTAATTGCAAGCTCATCAGCGTAAAAGCTTATGAAGATCCAGTGACTCATGCAAAATCTTGAAAATCCCATCAAGCGCTGCTTTAGGCGCTGGGTGCCTTCTCCAGACACCGCCGCTGGAGAACTTCCATGCTGCTCCTGCAGAAGATGTGGAAGGAGGCATACAGGGGGAGGATTGCGCAGGTGTCCCATTCAATACAGGCCTTGTGGGCCCTAAACCCTAAACCCTAAACCAAAACCCTAAACCCAAAACCTGTCCATCCTGAAAGGCTTTAGGGAGGTACCAGAACCCAAAACCCAAGACTTTGAAAGACTTAAACCCCAAGGCCCCTAATTCAACAGTAAGCAGAGCTTCTACCCCAAACCCCAAGCAGACATTGAAACTCACGACAGACCATGAACTTCTAGTACTTGAGGCCTTATGCAGACACTAAAAACACGCAGCCAGCCTTGCTGCTCGAAGCCCAGAAGAGGCATTAACAACGCAGCGCAAGCCCTACAGTTCCAACACTCAAAGCCCTTGACAGAGATTAGCCAAATACATAGATTAGATGCTTAAACAATGAACAAAAGTATTTTGGGGTCCCTTGTTCTAGTTCTAGTATAACATACTATTACCTTCTAAGGCAAGTTTGTTCCGTGTTGTCCACAGGCTTCTTCAGACCTCATCTCGCTGAACTCGGTTTTGAAAGCGCTCTCTGCAGAGAGGCTTTGGCGGAAAGTGCCTTCGGCCAGGTATTATAGGGGCTTAAATACATACCAATACTATTTTGGTGGTTCGTCACTACTTTTGAAGCATAAGAGGCTTGAAATCATTTTTCTAATTGCTAAGGCCCCTAGGTGACGAGGTGTGGTTGTGTACGGTTAAAGGGCTAGAATCAGGACTGAGGAGTTAAGGGCTTAGTGTTCGTTGAATCGAAGGTTTCATATAAGGGTCCTTTCAGTAAAGGCGCTTGTTTAGGTCCCTAGTTGGTTTTTCTTTTGGGTTATGCTTCTTGTAAAGGATATACGCAGGCCTCGAATGGGGGCTTGCAATAAAGCAACTTCATGGCCATCGGCCATGGTGCGTAGTACAGAGGTACAGGGACCCTGAAGGATACACGCTCGAAGCAACATGACAAGCTTTGTCGAACATGACAATACGAACATCAAGCGGACTTCTGACATTAGAGCTTGATGTTTCGGGTTTGGGCTGACTGACTACTTTTTGCAAGCCAAGACAACCAACCTGGGCTGCCGGTACTCTATGAAGACAGAGCAGTATCACAACTCCTCTTGCACTCGGTGGTGGGATTCTGCAATGCTACAGGCCCAAATGACCACATCACTTAATCCTCCGCGTGTGTCCCTTAAGTGGGCACTCGCTCTTGGGTAAAGCCGAACTCTCTGCATCCGGCATGCTCAAAAAACCGATACGAATCGTGCAGTTACAGCGAAAGTGTAGGTTTCGGAACCCTAATCCCTAAACCCTAAGCCCTAAATAATTACCGCCACGATTTCTTCTGGCTCCGCGTAGGATACTAAGTATGCTGTAGACAAAACTCGTATTTCCCAAAACCCAGGCTCAACTTGAAGAGGTCCCCTTCATTGCAAAGCTACGGTTGATGATCTACATCCTGCAGTATAACTTAAGGACCTTAAACTATAGGAATTAGGGTATATTCCTTATTGTGGCAAATAGGGTATATTGCTTATTTTGGATAATATATTACCTTAAAGACCTTAATCTATGGGAATTAGGGTAAATACCTTATCATGGGGTAGTGCAGGATTTATATCATCAACTGTAGTATCGCCATAAGGTTAACTGTAGAAGGATCCCGTTGAAGGCCAACATACACCCAAAAAAACTACATCTGAGAGTCCGTATCGAGCCCTGACAAGCTCCGAAACCCTTGCAGAGCCGTTATCCAGTGCCTTTTTGATATGCCCTAAACCCTAAACCCTAAAGGGTAACTCCATTTACGATACTTATAACTCTACTTATAACCCACTTACTAAGCCCCCTGGGCCTCCAAGTATCATCAACCTTACCCAAGGTACTCGAGCTTTTGAGCACTCCGCCTGGCCACTCAGCTGGCAAGGCTCACGATCAGTCTCAGATCTAATGCAAAGGCCTGAGTACTTCGGTTTAGGGTTTCACGGTGTAGGGTTTAGGGTTTCGGGGTGTAGGGTTTAGGGTTTCGGGGTTTAGGGTTTAGGGTTTCGGGTTTCGGGGTGTGGCGTTTAGGGTTTAGGGGTGTAGGGTTAAGGGTTTCCCTACGACTTGAAGGACCATATCCAGTAATCAAGGTCAAGAGGTCATAGCCTGCTGGTTGGAGCCAGAATCTAGAACTTTGTCGGGCTTGGGCCAGGGGTAGCCAGAGAACCCAATACCCCTTAATGAAGGAATATACCTTAAATCATAGTATTAAGAACCCTATAATTTAAGGTATATTCCTTAATTAAGGGGTATTGCGTTCTCGGGGGTAGCCAGAGGGTGTTGGGCTCCAGGCTAGGGCGCTTAGGACCCCTACTGAATAAACATCCTTTCCTTTTACGGGCCTCAGACGGAGCATGGATCCCTAAAATAATCCCCGTCTAGGGTTTAGGGTTGAGGGGTTTATAGTTTCGTGTTGAATTGAAAAAAAATTGTAGTCCCCATTGTCAGAGAGGGTTGCATGAATAAGGAGTGTACCCGCTCGATATTTTGCTGTAGCATCCACCGCATCCCTACTCGGAAGAGCTTCTGCCAACGGAGTGGTCAAGAGACTTCATCCGCTGTTGGCGGCTCCATCACGGGCGCAGATTCCGTGTCTACCAACACGCCGCCTGCAAGAGCAGCCTCAGCAACTTCAACAGTAACGGCCCAGAGAGTTCAGGCAGAGGCTCTGCGACAACGGGCCAGGGGCTCCGCGCAGCCTCCTCTGTCGGAGAGGTCCCAAGTTGCAACACAAATGCAGGATGTTGAAATCGGAAGCTGAACAGCCGACCATGAAGATGCAGCGTTTCAAGCGTCGGACCGTACCCTGTCCGCCTCAGATATGATACAGGCGGCAGGTCGCGGCTTTGTTTAGCCCCAGCGCCTGCAATGAATGCTAAACCCTAAACCCTAAGCCCCTATAATAGACCCTAAGCCCTAAACCCTAAGGCCCTAAAACCGAAACCCTAAACCCTAAACCGTGGCTCAGTCTACCCAGACGGGAGGATCCAAAAAGTAGATCCCACAAAGTTTCATAAAGGGGGTCCCCATAACAAAATGTACCGGCTGTATGGGGCTGCATGTTGTGGGAAGCCCAGAAAGATTCAAGCCCCTAGTATGCGGGTTGAGGGCTTCAGAGTACTAGGGTTTCGGGTTTTAGGGTTTAGAGTTTACGGCTTGGGTCTTAGAGGTTAGGGTTTAGAGTTTATGGTTTAGGGTTTCGGATTTTAGAATGTAGGGTTTGGAGTTTAGGGTTTCGGGTTTTAGGATTTGGAGTTTAGGGTTTAGAGTGTATGGTTTACGGTTTCCGGGTTTTGGGGTTTAGAGGTTATGGTGTATAGGGTTTAGGCACTCCGAACCTTGGCGCGCAGGGCGTAGGAGGATGGAGGCCTTAGGAATGTGGGCCAGAAGGCTCAGAGTTGACTTTTCTAAGCCCTAAACCCTTAAACCCTAAACCCCTAAACTCCTAAAACCTAAACCCCTGAGCCCCTAAACCCGAACCCCCAAGCCCCTAAACTGGAGTTGTAGGGTTTCGGATTCAGAGCCCGGCGGGGTTTAGGGTTTATAAGCCCTAAACCCTTAAACCGAGCCAGAAAATCCAAGGCTCTCGGCTGGCAGCCGACATCATCAGTGCCTGTGCCAGCGATTGAAGGAAACTGGGGTTCCAACCAACAGCCCGACCCTGCGAACCTGAAGCCCTACACCGCTCGCTGCAGTTCTAGAAGGGTATCAGGGCTGAGGGCATCGAGTTTCAAGGTCAGACCGATTTGGGGCACATTTCAGCCTAGCTGACCTGGTAAGTCTTTCCGGGACGCGATCTACATTCGTTGGGCCAGCATCACATCTTCAGAGCATGAGGGACCCCAGAGGACACGAAAACGGATCGGGAATCTTCGGATTTGCACCCTTAACCCTAAACCCTAAACCCTGAACATGGAAGGTTTCAACACCTCCATCGCCAGCTGTGGGAACCAGTGGCCTCGAGCTGTGCACTTGATGAAGGTGGGCCTGGGGCCACTTTCAGATAATATAGGGGGCCTTAATAATTAGAATAGGGTTTTGGGGGTTCCTTATTATAAAAATAGTATAATAGACCCCGAAACACTATTCTAGTTACGTGTGGCACTCGCTATCTCAACAGAATGTCTAATTCCTACTACAGGGGCCTCAGAAATTGTGATAGGGTTTGGTGTATGTCTGTCTGTCTGCCTGCCTGCCTGTCCGTATGTATGTATGTACGTATGCTAACATCTGTGTGTATATATATATATGTATTTAAAAGTCTATCTAATTATACTAGACAGATAGATGGGTATATGCACTCTGATATTAGGGACTGCAGCTGGACCTCAGTGCTAAATATGCCTTCTCCATATTACACATAAAAGGACCAGCCGGATACTTGGAGGCCCAGGGGACTTAGTAAGTCGGTGATAAGCAGGGCTAAAAGTAGGGTAACTCCATGTAGGGTACTTATAACTCTACTTATAACCTACTTAACCCTAAGCCCTAAACCCCTAAACCCTTAAACCTCTAAGCCCTAAATTACTAAGTCCCCTGGGCCTCCAAGTACTTCCATCAATGAAGCTCGTCGGGAACCTGCGGCGGCAGAGCAGTAAGGCGCCGACACAGAGCTGGCGAAGGCGATGACGACTAGCGGTTGTTAAAGGTGGTTCGAGGTGCCCCTAAACCCTAAACCCCCAAACCCTAAACCCCCAAACCCTAAACCCTAAACCGTGGAAGTTGTGCATCGCCAGCTTCCACCGTGCCAGATGCATCCAATGGCTGATCATGTGGGTCGCGGTGGGTGGACCCACGGAGTTGCAAGAGCAGCGACCTATTCAGACAAAATCGCGTGTCTCACCTCATAGAACTCGCTGGTACACTTCGGTGGTACTTAAATATACCCGGTGCATGCAAGTAGACCACACCGAGCTGAATTTCTCAAACCCTATTAGACCAAAAGCTCTGGGCTGCTGCAAAGACCTTCAATCCGAACATCAAACCATGTACCACCTTTAGTGGGCTGTATGCAAGGATTTATAAAAGGGGTTGGTTCCTAATTTTAGGGGTCCCACTTTGGGTTGTCCTTACAAGAAGTTTCTTATCGTCTTTCGGGATCCATATTGGGTTCCTGCATTTCCCGGAGCAAGGGGCTTACTGGGGAGGATTGTAGACGTTCGAGGTACCTGTCATCAGTGTTACTGATGAGCATGATTGAGGTACCTGCATCCTTACAACCCTATACCCCAAACCTTAACCCCTAGCCCTAAACCCTATACCCTAACTAAACCCTAACCCCTAAACCCTAAACTCTAAACGCTGAACCCTAACCCCAAACCTTAAACCCTTATCCCTAAACCCTAAACCATAAGCCTAAACATTACACCCATGAGACTCCAGCAGACAAACAGTACTTACTCAGTGCCATGATCATCCAAGTATGCTTCGAAACCCCTATCAAGTCCTGAAGAGCCTACATCCGGCTGATGATCTAAATCCTGCATTACCCATAGTAAGGAATATACAATACTTCCCATAGTTTAGGGTCCTAAAGGTAATGCAGGATTTATATCATCAACAGTAGTGACGCATACCGTCAGGGTCGCAAGATTTAGCAAGCAGCTGCGGATCCGAGTGCGTATTGTTTTTTAGAATAAAAGCTCGAGAGCAGAACCTAAATGGGGGAATCCTTCTTGGAAGTCTGCCGAATTAAGCACTCCCCGCTCCGTTCCTGTACCCTTGTATAACAGTACCGTGGGTTGTTAGTCGAGCGAGCGTTCGATGAGGTGATACTCACATAGAGTTATATGGAGCTCATGGAACACTGTTTCAGGCGCAACTGCAGCTTTGCCAAACCCCAAACCCTAACCCCTAAACCCATCAACCAGCTTAAAATGTTGTACGACGACCTGGGGCATGACCTAGCCTTTCGACTCGGCCCTCCTTCCAGCAAGTAGGTTTAGGGGTTGAGGTTTAAGGTACTACAGGCTTGGGAGAAAACAGCATCACACAGCCCTACAGCGAAAGCCTACAACGTGAAGGCTACGCCTTTAGCCTTTGTCCCAAGAGATTGCACCCTAAACCACTCCGTGTTCCGAAGAGGCCATGCGCGACAGTGCCGTGATCGCGGACACCATCAGCACCCAAGCGTGATCAGTAATGGGGGAAGCCAGGGAATAGTAACGCTCTTCGTCATCAGTACTTGCGACAGCACTGAACCCCAATGTCAAGCAAATCAGGAAGGCTCAGAGTATTCTACCTGAAACCCTAAACCCTAAACCCGCATTGGGTAGTTGTCTCAATTAGCCTGCTTCCTTATACTTGCTTACCATAAGGGCTTTCGTAAATAGAATGTGGTTTCTGGCCATATTAGGGTTATGTGCTTCTGTATTGCAGTTTGGGGATGCACGGCTTCAGGGCTTAAAGGCTTGACAAAAAGGTTTATGCGGTTCTGGATGCCGTTTGTTCATATGAGGCCGTAGATGCAGTTCCATGTCTTTGTTTCGCTAAACCCTACTTGGAGGCCCAGGGGACTTAGTAAGTGGGTTATAAGTAGAGTTATACGTACCCTAAATGGAGTTACCCTAATTATAACCCTACTTGTAACCGACTTACTAAGTCCCCTGGGCCTCCAAGTAAACCCTAAACCCTCAACCCTAAGCCCTAAGCAGCTATGGCAACGCAACCCCCCGGCGTCCAGAGGCTTGTATCGTGGAGTAGACCCTTCGGCATCAGTATGCCGACCACCTTCTTGTAATAGGGCCGAAGTGAGAAACCCTAAACCCTAAAGCCCCTAAATCCTAAACCCCTAAAACCCCTAAAGCCCCTAAACCCTAAACCCTGTGTAAGGTATGCAGGAGCCTGGTCCGCTAGACAGGAGCATGGACCCTGTAAGCCACTGTAGTCAGCCAGATCAAACCCCAGCTAAGCTACGCGGCATGCCTTAAGGGCGAAATGACCCTTAAAAAGTAGGGGCCCTGTACCCTTATACTATGAACCCCTTTATGGTATATGAACCCTAGACCCTGAATCCTAAACCCCTAAACCCTAAACCCCTAAACCCTGAACCCTAAACCCTGAACCCTGAACCCTGAACCCTAAACCCCTGAACCCTGAACCCTTTCAGGGCTCGTTTCGTCCTTAAGGTACTCGGAGAGTTGCAGATCCCGTACTGGAAACCCTTTTTTTAAAAAAACATAACAAAAAAAGGTACTGCATGGGAACCTCAGGGGCGAAAGCTGTAGTGTGTAGGGTTTAGGGGTTTGGGTTTAGGGTTTGGGGCCAAGTTTAGGGGTTAGGGTTTAGGGCTTTAGGGTTTTAGGGTTTAGGGTTTAGGGTTTTAGGGCTTTAGGGCTTTAGGGGTTTAGGGTTTAGGGTTTAGGGCCGGGAAGATCAGGCAGTAGAAGCCAGAAAGTTGGAACATCCGAGTCTGCATGCCCCTAAGGTAAAGTAGCAGAAGCGGGATGTAGAGGAAATCCCAGCACTCATCATCCTTAGTCCATGTTCCAACTTTCTGATGTTCGCTAGACTTTGAGTCCCGTGTTTACCTGGGACCTTGCTTTTGCGCCTTTCCCTTGGAGGCCCAGGGGACTTAGTAAGTAGGTTATAAGTAAGGGTACTTATAACTCTACTTATAACCCACTTACTAAGTCCGCTGGGCCTCCAAGTAAGCCCTAAGCCATCAACACTGGGACCCCGGCGCCTCCAAACCCTAGACCCCTACACGGTTTAGGGGTTTAGGGGTTTAGGGGGTTTAGGGGGTTTAGGAGTTTTGGGCTTGGGGTTTAGGGGTTTAGGACCCCTAAACTCCAAAACCCCTTAATTAAGGAATATACCTTAAATTATCGGGTTCTTGATAGTATGATTTATGGCAGATCCCTTAATTCAGGGGTATTGGGTTCTCTGGGCCCGTAAACCCCTAGACCCTAAACCCCTAAACCCTTAAACCCCTAAGCCCCTAAACCCTAAACCCTAAACCCCAAACCACTAAACCCTGCACCCTAAACCATAAACCCCTACACCCCCAAATCCCATAAGCCTTCCCTCCTTTTGTGTTCCACCGCCGAGGCATCAACTCCTCCATGAGCGCGTCTTTCGGACGAAGTTTGCTGGGAAGATCTGTCGGAAGTTCTGGCCCTGTAGGGGTCTTTAAGGGCCCCTTTAAGGGATCTGTAGGGGTCTTTAAGGGCCCTTTTAAGGGATCTGTAGGGGTCTTGAAGGGCCCCTTGAAGGGATCTGTAGGGGTCTTTAAGGTTTAGGGTTTAGGAGAAGGGGTTCTGGCAACTTTGGCTTCATCCGCTGCGACAGGGTGGTCTTACTGTGTAAGGCTGTTTAGGGGGTTTAAGGCTGTTGTCGGGTTTGATGGGGATCCATACAGGGTTACCGAAAGGAATTTTGCAGGCGCGAGCTTCAGGAATTAGTAACTAGGGCATCTCCAATAGCACCTCAGTATGAAACCCGAAACAAAATCACCACACCGCGGTCGCAGAGGGTTGAGGTCTTTTACTTGAAAGTAGGTACTAGTTACTGGTTGTAAAAAAAGGGGGCCGGGATACTTACAACAACTATTCCTTAGCGTTCCTCTGTACTTTTTCAAGATCATATACACGACAACCCTGTTCAAATAATTCAGTCCGCTGTCTTGCTTAGAGTCTTGGGCCAGTCTTGTGATACCCGACGTCACCGTCGTTGTGCCGCTGTCGATGTTGCCGTCCCTGTGGGATTTGGCTGCCACAGGCCCGAGTTGTCGCACAACCGTTGGCCACAACATCGTCTCCGGATAGACAAGACAAGCCACGTTTAAAGCGCGAGAGCGCGCAACAAGAGGACCGTCGTGATGGAACCTTCCTGCACTAAACCCTAAACACCCTAAACCCTAAACCCCTGAACCCTAAACCCCTAAAGCCTCAAGCCCGAAAGCCCTGAACCTGCACTCTGGCTCTTCTCACACCTGAAATCGTGAGCCTTCTCTGCCGAGGGGCTCTTTCGATCTTACACCTTCCGCAGCTTTTAAGCCCTAAACCCGAAACTCTAAACTGACTCTAAACCCGAAGCCCTAAACCCTAAACGCAATAGTCAATTAAAAAGTATTCGGAATATTCAATCCCTTAAGGGTCCCCAAGTAACCAAATAGTAGGGGTTTCAAGGTCCAAACGCCATTTTGAAGTATGGATTCATGGTTTAGGGTTTAGGGTTTTAGAGTATGGATCTTGGGGCCTAAAGCCAACACTACCTGGGTGATCAGCATCTAGTCCCAGCGAGGTGCGCCTCTGCCGGGGCATGGGAGTCTGCTTTAGCTCTGCAGGCTCGTGCTTGCGTGTTGCGGTTTGTCCTTACTTGGAGGCCCAGGGGACTTAGTAAGTTGGTTATAAGTAGGGTTATTATTAGGGTAACTCCATTTAGGGTACTTATAACTCTACTTATAGCCCACTTACTAGGTAATCCTGGGCCTCCAAGCACCCTAAACCCTAAACCCCCCTAAACCTACCATCACCGTACTTTTGATCGGGGGGTCTCTGTATACGCCCCACGTGCAGAAATCCTCGGGGCCCTAGCAAAAACCGGGGATTTGGTAGGATGAAATTGGGGGTGAGGTTAGGGTTTAGGGTTTAGGGTTTAGGTTTGCTGTTAATGAGTAGCAGGTTTGGGAGTTTGAGTTGGAGGTTTCTGTTCTAGGCTTTAGTGTTTGGGTCTCTTGTGTGATAAAACAGAGAAGTTTCGTGAGTGGTCCGGATGTGTGAGACAGAGCTTCGAGTGCAGAGTGCATTCGTGTGGAGTCTAATCGACTATAGTGCTCCTTTTGGAAACCCTATCTAGCTTCTTCAGGCATGTTGAGATCATGGTTCCTCCAGGCCGAAAATGACGTCCGACACCTCCTTGAATCCTTATAGTCGCCCCAGGAGCCCGAGTCCCAAAGCATTCGTACGGTTCATGGTGTGTAAGTCCTCTACTAGGGTTTAAGGTTCATATGGGGTTTAAGGTTTAGGGTTTAGGGTTTATGGTTTAGGCCTCAATTAGAGCGGCTTCGTTTTCCAACCCGAGCCTTTACCCAGAGACTCCAAAACCCCTTAGTTAAGGAATAGACCTTAAACTTTTGTAGGAGCCCTAATAATATTTTAAGGTGTATACCTTAAACTATAATAGGAGCCCTAGATATATTTTAAGGTAGATTCCTTAAATAAAGGGGTTTTGGAGGTGGGTGCCGCCGCCGCCCGCCTGGATGGAGATGGCATCAGCCAGAATGCATCCAGTCCTCTACTTAGGGCTTAGGGGTTTAGGGGTTTAGGGTTTAGGGCTTAGGTTCTTTGGGGTTTAGGGTTTAGGGTTTACCCAAAGGGTCCATGTGGGTAGTTTTCTAAATCAGGGTCCCTTTTTGGGGGTCTTTTAAAGAGATCTGTAAGGGTTTCTGAAAGGGCTTCTATAACTTAAGGTACTATAAAGGTTCTATATGGGTAGTTCTCTAAAATAGGGGCCCATTCGGGGGACCTTTTTAAAAGGGTGCCGTATCATTTCGGCGACCTAAAAATGGACCTTGATTTGGAGAACTGCCACAAAGGTCTTCCCCAAAGCCCTAGGCCCCAAACCGGTGCACTTTTCTTTCGTAGCCCCAGGGGTCCATAGAAAAGCAGGGTTTTTTGCTCAGAAAGCCCAAAGCAAGCCCTTAAACCTTTAACCCTAAACCCTA
>CAJNJA010016442.1:2100-36770 GCA_905231915.1 Symbiodinium necroappetens | reverse complement strand
AATCAATCCTACCCGATTTAGCCACTCAGGAAAAGTCTATATTAGTCTGGCCCCAAATGCAAGCTCGAGGTAAGAAGCTTCTTAGAATGAGGATTCAGGAGGTCCGGAAGCCGTGTCGTCACCGATACTTCGACATAAAGCCAAGCTTAACTGCCTCCTGTCATGAAGAAAGTACACACACACATACACATGGACCCCTGGATTTCAATCGACGCCGGGCGTGAAAATGAATGGTATCCCAAAGTGACTGAGACGCTCTGCAAGGCTCCGTAACTGCATGGACTGTGAAGATCAGCTTGGGCGAAGCACTCATTGTTAATGTTCATGGGTTGATCTCCCTTCGTTCATAACCTATAGGCTCTATGTTCCTGCGGTAGCATGCAGCCCTTGCCTGGGCATCGGCCAACAGTGCTGTGGACGGAAATCGTCGAGCACTGTGCCGAGTGAGAGGCCTTGATTCATCGTCGTCATGGTCACTACCGTCGTCGAGGTAGTACTCGCTGCAGTTGACGCAAACGTAGCAGTGGTTCTAGCTATTGGGTTGGCAAACAGTTCTGCAATCGTTGGCCGTTAGACCCCATGTACATATACATATGTATATGTATGTATGTGTATATATATATATAGATATATAAACAGATAGCACCCCCCTCTCGGTTGGCTTCCGGGCCCCCTCCAGTGGATCTGGGCTTTCTGTAGGGCAGCACCACCCACTCCCCACCCCCAGACCCCCGTTCCGCCGCTTTGTGTGTGTGTGTATGAAGGTATGCATATATACATATATATATGTATAATATATATATATATATATATATCTGTGTGTGTGTGCGTGGGGCTCTCGGGTTCTGCAGAAACTGCTCCAAGGCACTTTATGTCGCCATCACCGCTGTGCCCAAGCCGATGCACCAACTTCTCCTCACATGAGCCACTTGCCGCGTTTTTGATGCGGAGACTTCAGCACTGCCGAAGTTGCTTCTGAGAAGCCTCCTGAAACGCTACCGACTGCTACCGAGATGTTTTCACACTGTTGTGTTGGACATTGCTGGCACCGTTTGGGATGCAAGCCTCCACTGGCCGGGATATCCTGAAATGCGGCAGCTTACCCGAAGCATCGGATCCTCTACTTGCAGCAGCAATACGCCACGGCTCACACTCCTCACAAACGAAAGTGCAGACTTAAACTAATGCGCTTCAAACTCAGGAACCGTAAACCCAAACAAGGCTCCATGGTAGTGCGATTCAGCACTTCCGTCGGCGCCAGCAATGTGGAGGAAGCTCTCCTATGAGATCGAGACGTGGCAAGAACTTGAGTCCTACGTGAAGTCAGTCAGACCTGGCCACAATGTGAAGGACAAGACTAAAGAGCAAGCTGCAATTAGTGTTGATGTAGCCAGTTTATGTTGCAAGTCTTGCTCAAGAAGTCCCAAGTTTCATCTGGCTAGACTGCTGGATGTCCGTTTCGTCTGGGTCTAAGAACCATTTACTAGTGGTTTCGTGCAGCGGGAGACTTAAACAAGCATGAAATACGAACAACAGTGGTAGTACCAATAACAACTACGAACGAAGCCAATAACAATAACGATTGCAGACATCAATAATCACTCTAGTAGTCACAGTACAATCTTGGCAATGATGCTGCTGACAAAGTTAATGCGCATCAAGAACAGCTAAGAATGCCTTATACTGACTACCTAATAGTCATACTTCGTAACAACAACCAACCATAGGAATTGTAAACCTCTCAATCATATTGAAATTCACTAGATGCCAGAACTATGCCTGATGAGAGGAGGGCCGAAGGGATCCATGCTCTTTTCCTTGGGCTGCTTCTGGGCCATCGCAACCGCCGATGTTTAAAACCCCAAACTCCCTAAACCCTAAGCCTTATAAGCCCAAACCCCCAAAGCCTAAACCCTAAACCCCAAGGCCTAAACCCACTCTGGATTTTGGGGTGTCTGACCAGCTGGGACTCTTGTCTCAGGGCAGGGGCCCCTTAGCTGGCAAAGAGTGCATCCGAGATACGGGATGACGACACAGTCCTGTGATTTCGGGTCTCGAGTGTAGGGTTTCGGATTTGGGGCTCGGGGTTTAGGGTCATGGGCTTTAGGATTGATCGCATGACACAACCTACATCTGACACTGCCTCAAAAAAATGGGCTGGCTGGGTCGTCTCACGATCATGTATGCTACAGCCCGTTTCCAATAGACCGCAGTCAACAAGAAGTCTGCATCTTGTTCAGGAGATGCGATCCTGCAAGATCTTGCCTACGTATGTTCGCTAGATGGAGAGATGAGCTAAGCAAAAGCATTGAAGTTGCTAACTGGGGAGTGAGTGACCGTGCCTCAAAGCAAGAGCCCTCCTTTTGTTCAGGGCAGAACCGTGCGCAAGGAGAGAAGCCCAAAACCCGTCCGGTGCAAGGAGGCCGCGCTGGTGAATGTCGTCCAGCACCAGTGCGGCATCCTTGACAGCAGCTACGTCTCGTGGTTCACTGCACGTGCTTTTGTAAGCTGGTGTAGAAACCTGCGTACGCTCTGATGCTGGTTTTTTGCAGCTACATAGAAGCCAACAGACCTGTATGAGTACGCGATGAATGCATTGGTCCCTCGGCATGCGTCTCTGTTTGCAAGTGTTAGCGAGCAAACCCGAGGCTGGAAGCTGCGTGCTTCAGCCCATCGCGAGTTTCTGGCTGGGTCTGCGCAGTCAGCAGTCAAAACACTCAAGGCAAAAGCAGAGTGTCTCGTGCAACATTGCGAGGACCATCATAGATCTGACAGTAAGGCCTCTTGGAGTACTGCATGACGGCTTTTGCATCAATCGTGACGGATTCTACTGCGTTTGCTTTTTGTCACGAGCATTGTGCGTTTTCATGACTAGACTCACACTGACAACTTTGGCACGATCCAGTTCGAAAAGGCTCACTTTGACTCCTGTGTTGGGGATGTCAACGTGCAAGTATACCTGCATTGAAGGATTTCCGCCTGACATTGACACCAGCTCCCTGACTCTGCATGGGGTGGTCTCAGGCTGGCAAACTAAACCCACGGTCAGCTGCAAGGCGCACCTCGTTCCCCGCCATATCACCTGTCAGGACGGGGCAATCATCCACTCCACTTCAAGACTCCATCTTCCTTGTCACCAATCTATTCCAGCAGCTCGGAGATTTTCACCGTTCCGAAGACTGGAAATTCTAGAAAACTCAGATCGCGAAATGAAATTCGAGCTGAGGCACCAAGGATCTCGTGCACAAGCATGGTGTAGCTGCCTGCGCAAATCGGGGCTCCCTTGGGCTTTGCTCAATGTTTGGGATGGGCTTGGGCACCATATTGGAAAGATGTCCCAGTGTAGGAATACGGGAATCGTGGAGATCCCCCAAGATTGCACTTGCACCTGCCTCTACCCCGAAGCCGCAAGTCCGGATTGGTAGAAAGGCCGCAGAAGAGCTGCAGCTCCTGACGTCTACGGCCGGGCGGAGTTCCGGGCCTCACATGCGTTTCTCCTTCAATCTCTTCTACTTTCTGAAGAACTTCCACAACAGCAACTTAACCTCGTGGCCCGCAAACGACGAGATTGTTTCAAACCGCTGTTCCCCAAAAAGCTGCCAACCATGCAACGCTGCGGATCGTTGCAAGTAGTGGGCATGCTTTGCCTCTGCAAGGGCACCGCCTACTACTGCTTGCTGCTACTTATACTTCTAGCTACCACCGCTAACTGCTAACCATAACTGCAAAAAACTACAACGGCTAACTAGTCAGCGAACTACTCCTGCTAGCCGCTAGCCATACTCATTACTGCCACCACCACCACCACCACCACCACAACCACCACAACCACCAAAACCACCTCCACCAGCACCACTACGACGATGACGACCACGCTGGCCGTGGCACTAGCACGTACAGCGAAGCTGCGGTACACACGAAGTCATCCTTTGAATTTCCGTGCCGTCATGAGGAGCCCAGGGGCGTTCCCAAGCCGCATGACTTGTGCAACAGAGGCGTCTGGATCAGGTCTTGTTGTAACTAGCAGTATTGTGGTTGTGTTCATGACTAGACCGACTAGACCTGATTATTGATTATGCTGAGTTTATTTTGCTGCTCCGCATTATTCGTGGTGCTTTTGCCATCATCAGTGTCCAGGTTTCGACTTGATGTTTGTGCGGCTTTTAACTGTGTTGTGAGAGCTGCAAATCGTCGTCGTAGCTATGTTTTGTGGCTTCGGCACACTAGGACATGAAGCGCTCGTTCGTGCTCATCCCACGGTGCCACGCTCCTGATCCCCGACTGCGCCAGTGAGGCGAACTGAAACGGCATGCTCTTCGCCTCACTGTCGTGGTGATCTGGAGAAGAGGGGCTGGGCTGATCATTTGGGTCTCGCTTCTTGGGGGCACCTGAGAATCTGCAGGCCCGCCTTCCAACGAAGACGGAAGGGATCCATGCCGACAAAGCCGGCAGCCATGTGAGTTATGAGCTTAACGTATGTTTTGGCCAGTGCCTCACGGAAAGCCAAGCTGCGCCGGACCTCCTGCACATTGAGCAACCTGCAATATCATGGAATTACCATTTTCCATTTTCTACCCGCACAAACATCTTCAGCCACAAGCTGCCTCTGCAAACTCTGGTACACATGCGGCCCTGTGGCCAAGATTCGATGCTCCATCCAGTCCCTATTGAATTCTGCCCCATGCACTCCAGAAACGACCAAACAGCTGCTTTGTACGCAACGTTCGAGCAGACCATCTTCACACTTCGAAGGCTTGGAGAGTCTTCGCCAAGGCTCGTTGCCCAGGAAGGGAGGATCCGGCCGGTGCTGGATGTCTCACGGCGTGCCTTCACACTGCAGGACCAAAGACTTGAAAGACACGAAACCCTCCGAACATTGTCGACACAGTCCAAAAGTATAAACAGAAAAGGAATGCAGTTGATACGGGGCTACAACCGTCAAGGTTGCAGGCTCCGATAGCTAAGGTGGTCCCACTGGTGTGAAAACCCAACTGGAGCCTTCTGCCTTCCCCCTCCACCACTCTGCCCCCTCACGACCCACGGCCCATTCACAGGGAGGCAAGAGGGAGGGTTGTAGGGGACTAGACTGACTAGACTGCCTTTTATAAGACCCTGAAATCAAGTCCTCCTTAGGCGTACTCAGGCCCCCTTTCCCCCTCCCCCTCACCCCAACCCTAAACCCGAAACCCTTTACCCTAAACCCTAAACCCTAAAACCCTAAACTTAAACCCTAAACCACCCAAAAAAGGATCCTTTTCCGTAAGACATCCGGGCCTCTGCCTCGAAGAACCCTACGGCTCTCTCCACGGAGCTGGTGTTGCTCTCCTGCAGCAACGGGGCTCATGGAATGTCGTGCTTGGGGCGTAGATCTTAAGGTATGATGTATGTGTATACATTATATCATATCATACCATATCACATCACATCACATCACATCATATCATATCATATCATATCATATCATAGCATATCGTAATATATATATATATGTATGTATGTATGTATGTATGTATATACATTTCATATGTGTATATATATATAGAGAGAGAGAGAGAGACAGAGAGAGAGAGTCTCTGTCTGTGTGTGCGTGTGTGCGTTTAAGGGTTTGGAGATGGTCTTAGTTTTTCGGGCCTC
The DNA here is from genome assembly GCA_905231915.1 of Symbiodinium necroappetens. Taxonomy (NCBI): domain Eukaryota; class Dinophyceae; order Suessiales; family Symbiodiniaceae; genus Symbiodinium; species Symbiodinium necroappetens. The sequence continues at coordinate 31,136 of CAJNJA010016442.1, read as the reverse complement.
GGTTTCGTGCGATTGATGGTCAGGTGCTAGGTTTGCTACGACCGTTACACAGGCTTACCTTCCAGTAGCCGGAAAAAAACGTTTCAGAAGGGCAAACGACGCTGCTGGTAGCCTTTGCCAAGCCAGCACAACACCGAAGTTACAAACCCGGCGCTGAAGCAGACCGCGCCATCTGCATGCTAAGCTGGTTCGCGCAGGTCTGACATGGATTCATGTGCACGTGACTCGATGTAATTAAGGGACCTAGTCCCACCAAAACAGGAAATTCACCTAGCTAATTCCTTTGCTGCAACTCATGCAGAAGCGTTGCAGCTACTAGTAATGCTAGTCCTTAGGAAGTTAGGTCGCCATAATCCATGAAGCACAGAGCCTATGAAACACCCTGCACCTCAATTAAACCCTTAATATAGGGGCCTTAAGTATTGCCTATATTATTTTGGGGGTTCCTTATTATAAATGTAGTATAATGGGCCCCAAAACCCTATTCTATTTATTAAGGCCCCTAGATTAACCCCTCAAGCCCTAAACTCCCTAAACCTGCTCATCCCCTCAAAAGCCGGTCTCCACGGCATCGGCAGCCCGCGCGCCAGCACGGAGGCAGAGTCGCGCAAGGAAGCAAACCGGGCCGGTGCCTCCCAGGATCCGGAAAACCCCATAATATATAATATACAATATATAATATATAATATATAATATGCAATATGCAATGTATAATATATAATATACATTATATAACATATAACATATGTAATATTATATATATATAATATCCTTCTAGTGTTGTAGTATTCCAAAGCCGTACTCCTTATCGTATCCCTTGCTAGAGTAGCTATAGTATCCCTTATGACTCAATGACAGTATCGCCTATAGTACCCCTGCTGAAATCCCCTCTGAGGGTGGGCCTTTTACCCAACATACTCGAGTCAAGTAGCCGAGGGTCCACAGTCTGACGATGTGCACACAGCATTTCGACACATGTTTGTGGAGCCCCCGTTAGGCAGAGCTCGGATGAAGTCTGGAGTGCAGTACACTTCAGCTGCCGCTGTAGTATTGGCACAAAGGCGGCCATTCACAAGGCATGTCACCCTAAGGACAAGACTCCGGAGCCCACCAACCATGGTGCTGCTGACAGGCAATTGCCCATGAGAGGCTGACAGCTTCTGACATGCCCCGGCCCCGATGCCTATGTCCAGCACAGTTTTACCCTTTGCCGCAGCCCGGATTGCTGCTGCATAGGGCTCCACTCCTGCGCAGTGGCACAGTGTTCGTCATGGATTCGGGTTTAATTTTCCCTTTTTGCAAGCTCTTTTGTCTGCCAAGGGCTTAGGGTTTAGAGTTTAAGTAGCGGCAGTGTTGCCAAACTGACAAACCTGCATCCTTGTCTCCAAAAGGAATCCGCACGAGTCCGCGACCCCGTACTGTAGTTGGAGAAGCTTTGTGGTTCTGCTGCGCCGATCGACAAAACGCTATCCGCCCCCGACAAGGCGTCTGGGATCAGGCTGTGCTACCAGAACTCAGGCAGACTCAGCAAACAGCCGAGTGGCGGGTGGCATCGTGGATCAAAGCTTCGTGATCGAAGCGAACCTGCAGGGAACCACAAGGCCAGCTCGATACCAGGCAGAATGCTGAGGTCCGGGTCCACGATCCCAAGATAGGTCCCTTCAGGTACCGCTCCAGGTTCCGAGAGGATGAGTGTAGGATGAAGAGGGCGATGACGAGTGAGAAAGACCGGACGACGATGACGGTGATTGCGATGATCGTTCTTCATGCGAACTATGAGTAGGAAGCTGAGGAGGAGGAGCAGGAGGAGTGCGAGGAATAATTATGATGTCGACCACCCGATGACGTCAAATACTGGGGTGCTAGAGTTGCTGCTCCTGTTACTTCCACGGCCACTGCAAAAAGCCACTGCCGCTTGCTGCTACTCCTACTATTTTGGCTACCGCCACAGAAGACTCCTGCCACTGCTCCTGGTGCTGCTACAAAAACAGCACTACTTGATGATCTTTAACAACAATGACAATAACCACAATTACCCTAAAAACCCTAAGCATAAACTAAAGCAGGGACTCGGACCACTCTATCGCCAGCCTTAGACTCGCCGCCCAAAGTTCCATCCATACCCTCTGCAGAGGTCGTCTTCAGCGTCAGGCACTTCCCCTCCAAAGACCTCGATGCTTTGGGGCGTCTCAAACAGGCTTCGAGGTTCCGGCTTCAGGGCGGCTTCTCTCTCAGATTACGCTTGCCTTCTCTAAGAGGTCGCACTCCGAGGCGCAAAGTACCCAACCGCGGCCACTTGCTCCTTGGAGGGTGAGCTTTCGTAAAAGTGTCCACGAGTCCCACGCCGGGGTTCTAGGTCCAGCAGTCCAGCACCGAATGCGGACAGAAGATGGGTCAACATAAAACACACGAACACACTATATACCCAATCGACGACTTAACGGCCGAGGTGGAGAATGACTCATTGTGTCGATGACGTAAGTGCAGCAACGGACGAGTCCAAGAGTCCAATTTTGTGAGCGAGCTTTGCGTTGAAACTCACACACACACACATGCTGAGGTTTCTGTTTTTGATTTTTTTATTTCGCTTCCGAATATTGGTAGCACGACGCTTTATGTTGCCTGGTGGTATGCTTCGGACGCTTTCTGAAACCAACGAAGTCCTAGAGGTCAGAACCCGTAATCCTAACCCTAAACACTACAGGCCCCAACTAGACGAATAAACAGGCAAAACAAAATACTAGAAGTAGTGGTCGTCGTCGTCGTCGTCGTAGTGGTGGTGGTGGTGGTAGTAGTAGTAGTAGTAGTAGTAGTGGGAGTAGCAGGAGTAGTAGTAGGAGTAGTAGTAGTAGTAGTAGTAGTAGTAGTAGGAGTAGTAGTAGTAGGAGTAGTAGGAGTAGTAGGAGTAGTAGTAGTAGTAGTAGTAGTAGTAGTATGATGGTCGTCGTCGTCGTCGTGTCGCGGTGGTGGTTGCGGTTGCATCAAACACAGTGCATAAGATAACAAAGCCAGTCTCAGGAATGTCTCCAACCCAGAGCACCCACGCTGCAACAAAAAACGAAAGCCCCCGATCTCTAAGCCCTCGGCGTGGTAATTTCTAAACCCTGAACCCTCAGAACCGGGAAACGAGAAATCTGCAGTATGGCAATGCAGCTAGGCTCTGGTGGGCCAGAAAAGAGAGATTCACGCCGGTGCCCATGCCACAGGCGGCCCAGAGGTTCTGCTCCAACATTGAAACTGTCCTCGCGGTTTCGAAGTTCTTGGATGTAGGCCTTTAACATCCTTCGGGCCTTGGGGTTCGGGGTGAGTTTAGGATTTCCCATAAACCCCATACCCTAAATACTAAACCGTGTGAATATTCCAGGGTTGTGGACAAAACTTGTCAGGTATGGCTTCTCCTCGCACAAGCACAGAACCCTATGTCGTGAGCCCTACATATTCATCGAGACGCCAACAGTGACAACCTGCACCACCAATCCCGAACCTAACCCTAAAACCCTAAAACAGTGCACTGGCCGAATGCTTGATCCTAAAACCCCTCAAAACCACCCAAAAAAGGATCCAACAAATCTGCGGAGCTCCGGCCGTGCTTGCCGGCGGCATCGAAAAGAGTTGCCAGTGTCTCCAACTCTTTGAGTCGAGCCTACAAAGGTCGAAAGGAGAGGAGTCCCGTTAGAGCGTTACTGTTATAGGAAGTTTGGGACTTTGGGGCTTTATAGGAGGCTTCGGGCTTCTTTTAGAGCATTCGGGCTTGGCGTTTGGGTTTCTTTGCAGTTTGGGGATCTATAAGCATACTTAATAGGGCTCCATCTGTCTTGATTTAAAGGGTTGAGGCCTTCCAAAGGGGGCTTTTTTCGACATAATGTAGGGTCTTAATAATTATAATTGGGTTTTTTCCTCTCCTGGATAGTACAATTGGGACAAGGAACCCTAAGGAAAAATGTAGGTAAGCATTTTGGCCCCTATGCTACTGGCGTTTGCTTCCCGAAGTGTTTCGGGATTTCGGATGCAGGGCTGAGGGCTCCAAAGTCTTTGGGGCCAGGGCTTAGGGCCGACGGCTTCAGGGATTTGAGGGCTTTTTCATTTCGGGTTTAGGACTTTGGAATGTGTGATGTTTGAGAACGATTTAAGGGTTAAGCGCCCTATCTTACAGTTTAGTTTTTTATGCCTGTCTGTACATCAACAATTATATGTCACAAACTCGATGTCTAAGTCCCACCCGATCGATAGACATATATATATATATAGTATTGGCTTCAATTTTACAACACCCCCCTCCGTTTTCTTAACCCACCCCCGGAACTCAAGTATAAACCCTCCCTCAAGTATAACACCCGACGCCCAAAGCTTTTTTTTGGAGAATTTCCTGATGTCGGTTTGCTTAGCTTTGTGGGAATCTGCTCCAGTATTGCAGAGAGAGAAACTGCAATTAGTACGACCGCTCCAGTATTGCAGACAAAGACAGAAACTGCAATTGCTGCGACCGCAATATCATGGCAGAGAAAGAGAGATACTGCAAATACCACGACCGCTCAAGTATTGCAAAGAAAGGGAGAGAAACTGCAATGACTGGGAACCCTCCAGCATGGCAGAGAGAGAAACTGCGAGCACTGCACGGGACTCCGAAACCGCAGATTCGGAGGATCTCAAAAACCATGCCTTCCTCAAGAAAACTCCTTATTCCGGCAGGAAGGGCTTTCTGGTCGTGCCTACAGAAGCCAGGAAAAGGAAAACAAACTTTAGAAGCCAAGCCCTTGATCGGGAAAGCTTTCGATTCAAAACCAAGGCCTTGATTGGGAAAGCTTTCGGTTCAAGAGGAAAGCAAACTTTGGAAGCCAAGCCCTTGATTGGGAAACCTTTTATATTCAAAACCAAGACCTTGATTGGGATAGCTTTCGGTTCAAGAGGAACGCAAACTTTAGAAGCCAAGCCCTTCATTGGGAAAGCTTTGGATTCGAAAGGACAGCAAGCTTTCGAAACCAAGCAAGTGCTACTGTACTACTACTGTACTACTACTGTACGGCTATTGTACTACTACTGTACTACTGTACTATTATTGTACTACTGCTGTACTACTATAATACTACTGTACTACCGCTGTACTACTACTGTACTACCACTGTACGATAGATGTCTATGTATATATACATATATGTATATATATATATGTATATATACTTAAAATAGGGAAGCGGCCAGGCAAGCGCATTCAATGCAGAACAGGCAGACAAACTCTCTCACGCACGGACCTAGAAATGAATGCTCAGATACACAGCTTGACAAACATATAAAACTCACTCAAGGAGACTGAACACAGATGAGGGTTTCACCGAAGTAGTGATGGTGTTCGTCGTTGTCGTTGTTAGTCGTCGGCCTCGTAGTTGTGGTGGTAGTAGTCGTGGTTGTTGCTGTTGTTGTGGGTGAAGTGCTACGACTGCTGCTGCTGCTGCTGCTGCTGCTGCTGCTACCACCACTACGACGACCACACCACCACCAGCACCACCACTACCTCCACCACCACCACCACCACCACCACAACTGCTACAACCACTGCTGCGACCGCCACCACTGCTCGTATAAATTGAAAACGATGCAGAAACTACTGTACCGCACAAGCCGCGCAACGGGAACAAAAAAGACACATCTACGACTACTATTAATGCGACTGCAGACAGATGCAAGAAGTACCAACATAGCCTGTAGGCGTCCATGCATGCACAAACTCTCGACAAACACAGACCACGACACTGGGAAGCCCTCTCCTCACACCCAGATCTTATGCTATGTAGGTAAGCAACCTCGAATAAAAGCTATTGGCAGCTCCAGTGCTCCTAAGGAGCTAGGTGTCTTTCTCAACAAAGCCTTTCACAGCAGCTTTGAAAAGAGAATCTTACAAGCTCAAGGGCATGCACTGCAGGCCTCGAGTTCCTCGGAGGTCACCTTGACGAGTGCGGATGCAGGCTGCTGGTGTTTGAATCGGGCTTTGTTGGACTTGTTCAGTGAGCCTCAGAGAATAGTACCGCAGCTCAAAAGCAACATGTGCTCAATTCAAGAAGGGCCTGCCCGAATGCAGACGTGTGAGATCACATGAAACCTGTGAAATCTTGCTCAGGTAGAGGTTTTATGATAGTAGCATGGGCCCGGCTCCTCTTAAAGCCTATATGTTAGGATCCGCCTTGCCGTCGTGGAGAAGAGAAACCGTGCCCGGTAAAGGCTGAAAGCTCTTCTCCTGGCTGAGGGCGAACCCAGTACGAGGATCACGGCTTAGGGTTTAGGGCTTTCGGGCTTTAGGGGTTTAGGGTTCAGGGTTTAGGGCTTAGGATCAGGTGATACCGTGGCGATGCCGGTGGATCATGGTGAAGGTCTGGAGTCTAGGTGGTGGTGATGACGACAGCGCGTGTCATGGTGATGCTGGGAGTTTCGGCGAAAAAGAACATGGTGCTACTGATGGTGATGAAAATGGTATGATAACGACGGCGATGGCGACGCTGATGGTTGAGGAGCGAGAGCCCGACGACCGCTGACTCAATAGCCGTTCTCGGAGTAATTATCGTTGTCAGCACTGCTAGTCTGCTAGTGCTCGTGTCATTTCAAGCACTACTAGTATCAACTACAGCTGCCGCTGCTGCTGCTCCTACTCCTAGTCTTAGCCCAACTCCTACTCGGGCGCGACAACAGAGAGTTTACATCCGGGTTCAGGAAACATGGTTTAAGACCTTAGCATCAGGCTTTGAGGACCTATGCTGGTCACACACGCACAATTGAAAGGGCGTCTGCCTGGCACTCAACTCTCAGACATCAGAAGCAGGCTGAATGAGGCCTAACCCTGAACCCTAAACCCCCAACTGATCTCTTGTGGGTCGGAGCTTCGGGCCTTTGTGCCATCGTGGATCTGGACAACATCTGCCTTCAGCCCAGCTGAAACTCCGGCACTCGATGGTAGCAGGACGGAAAGCTAGATAGGGTTTGGGGGTATATTGTACTATATCCATAATCTGATTGCGGTGCAGCTATGTGGATTCACAGAATCCCGAAGCCTGGATCCTTAAATGCAGGAGCGGGGAACGGCATGATCCAACGCCGCCAGGATACTTCGTGGCCATCCACAACACTCTGCACGACGATGCCGACGGATCCGACATCTGCAACCTCTGCTGGCAAGTTGCTGAACTCTCCGCGGACAGTGTTATGGGAGCCTTATCTATCGGAATGGAGTTGAGGGGGATGTTCTAACGTAGTAATGGACGGACAACAAGGGGCTACTCTCAGTACTTCCTGTGACCCCTACGTTGCACGCGAGGCTAAGAGCTCCAAGACAGGTGCCCGACGTGAGAATGTCAAGTGCATTGTCCAAGAACTCTACGCATCCACGTTGAGAACCACGAAGGAGTCGATTGCATCTGGGCGGTTCTTCTTGCCTCGAATGAGCCCACCGCGGCACAGCCAAGAGGCGAATCCATCCGGGAACTGAAGTGGCTTCTTCACCTAAAACAGAAGCAGGCTTGCGGTCATCGTTTCAAAAGCTGAAGGGCAAGACTCTGCCTTAGCTTGCTTGGGTTTCAACAATGATGCCAAGTTTCCACGCAAGGTCTTACTTGCTGCTGGTGCTCCAAGCCCCAAACTTTAAAACCCAGTTCTCTCGAGCTCTGGGAAGCCTGCCTCTGTCTGTGTCCGTGTCTGCATCTGCGCCTGTGTCTGCATGCCAGCATGCATTTGTTGGTTGTGTGCGTGTGTGTATGTGTGTCTCTGTGTCTGTGTCTGTGTCTTATGTGCTGTGTGTCGTGTGTGTGTGTGTGGGTCTGTCTCTGTGCGTGTGTGTGTGTATGTGTCTGTGTGCTTTGTGTGTGTGTGCTGTATCGGACGCTCTGACCGAAACCCCGATCGCCTCGGCTCGTTTCCCGCAGCTAAGAAGTGGGCTGCGGGAGAGCGACTTGGCCAACACCTGAAATGTGCGGAAGATGAACTGATTGACTATACCATTTTACATGCCGCTGGCAAAAATTATGGAGTATACCTGCCCATATTATTGTACAATATACAGTACTCTGTGTGTGTGTATATGCGCGTATATACACATATATGTAAATATATGTATGTATGCTTGTCTAAGGCACAAAGAGACTACTCATCTTGCATACACCTGAAGACTCATTTTAACGGAATCTGTTAGACGTGAGATGCTGCTCGTATGTGCTAAATAAACAGCCCACGTGGTCGTTGATTTGCCAAGTGATTCACTCGTGCAGGAGGACAAGGGCAGCTGGCGCTGTTTCTTTGCGTCAGCCCCGGTCTGCGCCAAAACCCGTGGGAAATGCCACGCATTAGTTACGTTTGTTGCTACTCGAAGGGAACATCATAATATAGAATAAGTACTACAATAATTCAATTAACTATTTCTGACAGCTCCTCAATACTACTATGCCGCTCTTGTATGCCCGGGCCCCAAAACATGGTTTCGATTAATTAATAATCGTCAAACCCCAAACTACTCCCTGTGCACAGTCTGGCGCGACACGGAAGAACCTAGTTGAGGCGATAGGGTAGCGCCGTAGCTCCCTGGCCATTCATCGCATGACTCTCGCTTGCTGACAGGATGCACTGAGAAACACTGGGTTGCCTTGATCCTGCAGCTGAGGGCTTAGGTTTTGGGCTCCGAGTTTTGGCCGGTTCTTTGGGTCGCTGCTAGCTGGGGCCAGCTGGGACCAGGAACAAGTGACGACAGCCCTTGATTCATATACCCAAAGCACGAAGCCACGCCACCCTAAAATCATTACAACGGCAAAGGTGAATTGCTTGGAGCCTGGGCTCAAGAATGGCGTGAACAATCCTCTGCAAAGAGGCTTGCAATGTCAGCCAACCCTAAACCCTAAACCCCAGTCCCCGTGCCGCCCGCAAGACGGTCCTGACGGGCCTCGAAGCGAACCAACACCTCGCCTGCGCTCAGTGCGACTCCCTTGCCTGGTGGCCTGGAGGGCCTAAAGGGATTCAGATTGTCCCTCTAACAGCAAACCCGGTTTGGACTGAAAGACTTCAGGAGAAATGCAAGATAAAAAGCAAAAAATGTGGCAAACATGTAAACCGCAACGATGGCACATCGCAGCCGACCACCCCCCCGGCAAGCTGACTTACGCCTCGGTGAGGCTCCAACTGTTGGCGTGCCGTGAGGTTGGAATGCAAAGTATTATAAGTTTGTTATTATTGCTGTGCTTCATGCTGTCATTATGATTGTTATTATTGTTGTTATTACCATTATTAGCAGCAGAAGTAGTCGTCGTCGTAGTATTTCTATTGTTAGTATTACGATTAGTATTATTGTAAGCAGCATCACTGTTATCGTTACAATTATTAGTATTATTAGTATATTCGCAGATGCTCTTCTGTGTCTCGCATGGCGCTGATGGCCTTTGCTGCGTGCTTCTGGCGTCGTGGGCTCTCCAAAAACCATGCCTCGCAGTCAGGACTCGAGCATATCTGTGCACGAACATCTACGGTATAAGGTCGTGTCACGCAGTCAGCCGCAACGAATCTTCCTGTGCTGGGCGATTGACCCCGTTGCAAATCAATTCAAGCTCTGTCTCGGACCCCTGCCTACGTCGCCCACGCCCACAGCAACAGTCGGACCAGACGGGCCCTGTCTCAGGTTTTGGGTTACAGTCGGATATACTTAATAAGGAACCCTGAGCAAAGCACGGGTAATCATTCAAGCTTCTAGATTGGCAAGCAGTGTGATGCTGATGGCTTGTACTTGTAGCATGGCGGTCTAAGGCAGATCGGATAAGCTGCTGGGTTTGCAGTGGATCACAGAACCATGACTGTGCGGCCCCAGTCTCCTTGGTTGCAGTGGTTTTTTCAGGTATTCACTTCGCTTTGCTGGACAAACAGAGAGTTCAGACAGGTTTCCTATGGCATGGACACAGAAATCCCAGGTACTTGGACATCTCAGAAACGGTGCTCTCTTGCTTGCGCCGTTCTGCTATTTCGTGGCTGTGGCGGGTCCGGCAGCTGACTGATGTGGTAGTGAACGAACTTCTGGCATCTCAAACAGCGAAGAACAAGGGCGGATGTGATCGAAGCTTCTCGAACTCCCCTTCTTTCGGATACCACTCTAGATTGAAGAAACCAGACTCTAAGAACTACTCCAACGCTTGGCAACTTATGTGCTGAGGATGACATGTTCTGCCGCTTCGTGGGGCATGGGCAGACGAACACAACATGCCCTGCACAAGCAAACCCTACTTCATTGCAAAACTGTGCAAATATGTGTCAACAAGTGGGTCTTGGCATGCGGAAATGCCGAGGCTTTTGACTCCAACTCTTCCTCGCTCCGGCTCTCGCCTGAACTGCAATGTCGGCCGTGGCGAACACAATGTCTGCTGGAGCGAGGCCCTCCGGCAATGCGCCGCAGGCGTTGCCTTAGCAGGCGCACGGCCTTGATGCCCACGACACGACACGGCGACACGCAGCATCTCCAAGGTGTCCAGTCAGTCTGCGTGCCTAGAAACAAGAACATACCAGAGCAAGGAGCCCCTAACAGTGACAGTAATCCAGAGCGCCACCCCTCCCGTTTGAACTCCTAATCCTCAAAGCTCACTGGTGCAGGTGACCTCCATAATTAGAATTGGGTTTGGGAGGAATCCTATGGAATAACATCAGTAATCGTTCAGGCCCCCATATGCCAGAGGGGCTGAAGCCGGCAGGCAGGCCCATAAGAGCTTCGACATCTTCAGGGCTCACCTGCATCTTGTGAGCTCGGGATTTGGGCTTCTTAGGATGTGGAGTATAGAGGGCTTTCGGCGTTCGGGCGTAGGGGTTTTAGCTAAGAAATCTGGGAGGGCTACGATGAGTTTACGTGCTCAAGTTGTCGGCAGCGAGCCTGCTGAGACTTTGGGTCCTGAATCATGGTGCTGATGTTGATGACGGTGACAGTGATGATGGTGATGGTGATGGCGATGGCCACGATGATGATGATCATGATGATGATGACCATGATGAATCAATGATGATGATGCTGTCACTACTGATCATCACCAGGACGGTACTCGTAGCCCGCAAACAAAGTTCTAATGCTGAACACCCTGTAATACCCGCGTAACATCATCGTCAACGTGAAATACTCGGCTCTAGCGTCATGGTATGTGCAACCAGTATGATCACAACAGAACAGAGACAATACTTGCCGTTCTAGGTTCTACCTGATAACACTAATGAGACTCAGTAAACACAATGCTACCTGTGAACACGACCAATGACACCACCAGACTGCAACTGGCAGGCACGTAGGGTTGGAAACAAACACACCATGGGACTAGGACATACCCCTTCTTTTCGTGGCCACTGTTGACCCTATTGAGACACCCGGACCCCTCAAATCAACTTCAACTCAGGGCGAGCAACAGCGGAAACACCTCAACGACGACTCCTAACCATCTAGTTGCGAATAACCTCTACTTTAGAAGTGCAGCCAAGCAGCACTGAGGTCGAATGCATCGACTGCTGCTACTGGGGCCATGCGAACCACCAGCATGGCCGAGCCTGGGAGCACCGAGGATTCCGTGAGGGCTGAGGCTCGTCCTCGCATTGAGGTTGGGCTTGGGTTTCCGGGCCTGGGCTGAGAACTATCCGGGATCCTTAGATTATGTTCGGTAGTGCTTTCGGCGCAGACGCATGGTCGCTATGCTGGGTCCGACCTTCCACTGCCATTACCGGCGACATGCAAGACATTTTTGCAGATGATCATGACCGTAGACGATGACGAAGATAAAGAAGATGGCGATTGTGAATCGGAAGAAAACCCAGGAAGCCTACGCATGTTCAGAAATGACCTGGGGAATCGTGTTTTTACTTCGATCTCGATCCGATGACTCGAAAGCCTAAACCAGTCTGCGTAAACTAAAGCCTAAATCATTCCCATGTCGTGGCACTAGTTCGGCTTGACGGGCAATGGTTAAGGCACCTCTAACCCTAAGGCTCAAAATAGCCCAAAAGCCTAATATAATATGGTCTTTGGGCCCAAAAGCCTTAAAATATGAGTCCTTAGAGTCTTAGGGTAAGGTTTTGACACCTTCCTTTCCTCGCCTTGCGGAAGCAGGAGTTTAGGATTGGCCTCTTAGCCTTAACCTACCCATTGTCAAACCTACTTTTTTGTAGGCTCTTATGATGACCCCGAAATGGAATCTTTAGGGACCCTACAAAACAGTAGGTGTTTTCATTAAGCATGTGCTAGGCCCAGTGAAGCCCTCAGCTCCGACTTTATGTAGGTAGGGTAGTTGGGCTGTGGCGGTACAGCCGAAGGGCATGTGTTAGAGCCTTCCAGCAGCAGCATCAAGTGCCAACCGGACACCAGCACACACGATGGATAAACGCAACTCTCAGAAAAGCAATAGCGGTTTTATAATGGGTCCTACTCATCAACAAACCTGCGAGGCGATTGCAGACCTCGAGCTTTAAGCCGCAGAGCCTTAATCGCGGGACCGTTAGAATCGTGGAACCCCAAAACCCGCCCACAGACGGGCAGCCGCATCGGACGTCACGGACAACACAGGGCTGTCCGGCGCGCAGGACGCGCTTGCTCCTGGAGAACGTGTTCGGCGATATGCTTTCGACACACGATGTAATCATCAAAACGGTTCTTATTCCTTTCCACTGCCGAAGGCACTGTAATGACTCGACAATCTGAGCCTACATGTCCTGCAAACATGACCAACCAAACACCGTTCACTGACGGCTCCACCTTTTGCACCCCAGAACGCCATCAGAGCCATGAATTAGGATGCGCTGCACAGGCGCACACACACACACACACTTGCAGATCCGGCCGGTGCCGGTTGTGTCCTTCGCCTGTTACTTCTGCCTTGATTAATTGTCTTCATCGTTCTATTATGCTGCATTGATACCAACTAATGGAGCCCATGGAAACGTCGTGATTCGGAAGATCAAACACTTGCAGATACATGATAAAGGATGTAATCATATGGAAAGAGGATCTCAAGGCCAACAACTGTGTAGGACTACAATCACTTCAGACGATAAGTGAAACTTGCAGCAGGTACAGAGCTATGCGTCCATAGCTCCTTCCACCTATTCCGCTAGCTTCGTTGGCTGGCATCACACCTACAGCTGCAGAAGTACTGGATGCTAGAAGGCTTCACCATTCATCTAAGTGACAATACAGGCACAATCAGTTACGACTCAATCCTTAGACACAGGAGTTTCACACACACACACAGAGACGCACGAAGACCTCAATCAAAAAGAAGCTCGGGACGGATGAGAGTGAAAGCAGGACCACACTAGCAATTGATTGAGTTGGCTTTCTCTAGCCTTCGTGGCAAGGTAGCTGCAATGAAGCTGAGGCATGTCGTTATTAATGTGTAGACGGTAGATGTGGCATTGCGTGCGACTGTTTCCTGCCTGCCTGGCCGCCTGAATGTGCCTGTGGTGTCGTGACAACGGAAAGATTAACTGTTTGACTATTCCTCTCCGACTGCCCAAGCCTGAACGAGATCTCCTTTTTGAGCTGCAGCCACCTGGGATGTGTTCTGATGGTCCCTTGATACTGCGAACCGGAGATTTCTTGCCACTTTTCTGGCTGCGGCTAGTCTGCTATGGTCAATGAAAACCAACGCTGCATGCTGGCAGCAAAGCTTCATTTTCCATACCTGGGTGTTTTTTTCATGAATTTCCTGGAACAGCGAATAAAGCTGCAAGGCGTGACTTGCAAGCAAAAGACCTCCTGCAGTGAACATTCCGCAGACGTGGGCCAAACCCGAAATGCAAGAGAGCAGAACTCGGAATGGCCGCAGTCTCGACTCTGAGTCCGAACTGTGCTGGGTCAACAAGGAGCTTCGATCAAGACAAACTCCATTCTGAGCCTGTGTGTTTTTGTGTGTTGGTCGATCCGGAACTAGGTACTGCGAGTCTATCAACGCATGTGTAAGGCCTAGCACATGTGAGACCCATGTAAGCAATTTAATTTGGCGACCCCACGGGTTGACCCCCTCTAACTCGACGAAGCTACTCAATGTCCAAACGTTACTGGCCTAGCTTAGAAAGCGGCTGGACCTTAAATGCGCTATCCTTAGGGTCGGGCATTAGAGCGAAGTCGAGCATGTCGGGTTTTGTATTTGGGCTCTAACTAGAACGGATTTTTTCAAAAGGGCCTTATAGGGCTTTTACGGGCTTGGGGTTATTCTGCAGAGGTGCTGGCCCTGCCGATACGGAGCAGCAAGCTCCAGCTGCTCGGAAGAAACCTTTCTCGGATCCGCAAGATGCTGATGGGTGATGGTCCCTATATTGTCAACAACACACCAACAAATCCAACAAAACAAGATCATGTTTATTGGAGTCGTCCCACTTCACTACTGACCCGGGTGAAGCAAACGACTACCATCATCGAACTGAGTAAATCCTGGCAGTTTAACTGGTCCCCCGGTTTTTAAGTCTCGAACGCCGGGACCGCGAATTCTTCACTGGCTATACTCGTCGTCGTCGTCGTCATCTTCGTCGCTGCCGTTGTTGTTTTTGCCTGGTAGTGGTGGTGGTGGTGGTGGTGGTGGTGGGGGTGGCGGCGGCGGTGGTGGCGCTGGCGGTGGCGGAAGCGGCGTCGGTGGTTGCGGTGCTGCTGTTGTTAATATTGCTTTTGCTGGTGTCTTCGTCCTTTCTGCTCTTGTTGTTGCCGTCGGTGCGACATCGAGGTTGCCAGTGCCGCCGCTTGACCGGCTAGGTGTCGACATTGGCATCATCGAGCTGCTCATTGTTGCTCATGCTTATACGCTTGCTGCTATTGCGCTAACGCCACGGGTCATTGATGTCGATGTTCGTCAGTAGTCTTGCTTTCGCTGGTAATGCAGTTGCTGGTGCTGTCGTCTCTACTTTGGGCGTCAATTTTATGGCTCTCCTGTGGCTTAACTCCGTAGTCTCGTCAGCCCTGTCGCTGTACGACTCGGCCGGACCAAGCAACTGCAAACTTCTGTCCCGGCGGAAGTGACTCTGCGAACGTGACGATGAAGAGACCACTGCTCTCCTGAAAACCGAGAGGTCCGGGTCAGAAGGGTCCAGGGTTGAGGCTTTGGTGCTCAAGGGTTTCGGGCACGGAACAGAGGGGTCGAAATAACTACCCATGTTATTCCCTATAGGGTTCCTTATTAATTGTCAGTAATACTCTAAGAGACCCCCAAGCTCTATTCTAAGTGCTATAAGGCCCCTATATCACATCTTGCACAGACAGGCTTCTTCGCCATTTTCCTGCCGTTCCGTTCTCGGGATTTGAAGCTTCCATGTCAGCGGCGTGTGCAATGCATGCAGCCCCAAGCAGTCCAAAGTATCATTTGGGGAAGTGTCCCCCATAAAAGTACCTACAGTAAGTAGGACCTTTTGTGGGAACATCAAGCTTTGTTCGAGCGTTCTTGGAGGCTTGAGGCTTCTCCACAGCTGCAAATCCACTGGCAACATGGACAGAGGCTTAGGCGGGGCAGAACAGTTGGAGTATAAGAGAACGAGCAGTAGAGTCAGAGGAGAGAGAGACGGAGAGAAAGAGCTGCCGAGGCGTCACCTGAATCCGATGCTGGTTACATATTCATCTGCCACGGAAAACGCCAAAGCTCCATTCTCCAAGGGCAGCGGGCAGCATGAATGCGTCACAGGCGCCTGAATCTCTTGGACGACTCCCGATGCGCCGAAGCGAACTGCGATGCGGCCTCCATTCACCTTCAAACATGCTGTACATACCATCAGATGCTCAAACATACGGTAATATCACGCAATAACTGTTCCTACAACAAACGACGATGTACTATGATACACTATGCTATACAACAACGGACTGTATAAGTATACTCTATATCTATATATCTATATATATATATGTATAAACCAATAGACGAGAATATTCTCATGTACTACAATATGCTAATATGCTAACAATTTGTTGTATCGTCACACACAATGTACTATAAAAGCGAGAGACGACGACGCAAAGCTGCCAAACCCTCAGCTGCAGGTTTTCTCTAAGGGCTCTTTAAGGATTCTATAAAGGTGCTATACGGTGCTGTTGGAGTTTATGGATTGCAATGTAAAGAGACGTCAAACCCGAAGTCAACGCCTGCGGTGCTAGCACAATCTTCTGGTTCAGGATCCGGCTCATGTTTAGTTCACATGAAACTCAGGCCCTTCCAAGGCCACCACCCTATAGGGATAGCAAGCGCAGAACTCAGTTGGATTTGGACCTGATTTGGCCCTTCCATGAACCTGGCCTGTCCTGTGTTCCTTGGCATCGTTGCGAGACTCACATCTCGTATAGTTCAACACTTCATGTTTGCCATTGTGGAGAAGAAGTGCCGCTGATGGAGGCTTGCGCTTTGGGATCTTCCTGGGTGGAGAGCTTCGGATTCCGCAGGTGTCCCGTAATCCCACGGGCCGTGAGGTGCTCCGCAGCGTAGACAGTGGACCCAGCCTTTGGACCTGGCAAAACAAGCTTCAGACCATAAACAGAGAGACAGAAGGAGGCCTTGTGGATGGAACAGACCTGGTGAAAATGGGGCCCTTCTACCTCCACTCCGAGCCTCCGAGCCACAACCCCTAATCCCCAAACCCGTAAGGTGACCTACAAAGACGATATTATAATATTGTATAATATACAAACTATGCAAACTACACTATGTACTATATACTATCTACTATCTACTATATACTATACTTTATAATATCTACTATCTACTATCGACTATCTACTATATCCTATATACTATACACTATATCCTATACACTATATACTATCTATATACTATATACGATATACTATATACGATATACTGTATACTATATACTACACTATAAGCAGTGAGCCCCACTTCCAGGGCCTGCCGGAGAGCCATCGCTCGCTGACATGCTGGCCAAGTACCACTTACTGTGGTGGGTTCAGGGTTTCTGCTTTGAAAGTTTAGGGTTCCAGGGCCTAGGGTCTAGGGTCTAGGGTTTAGGGGCTTTAAAGTTTAGGTATTGCTTGCATCATGGTGGGGATGCTAATCATGGTGCCACAGACGGCGATGCTGATGCTTACATGATCATGGTCATGGTTCTGATGTTGCTACGGTTTGTACCTTTTTGAAGATGGCTCCCCTTGTTGCTGCGGCTTCCTCGTACGGATGTGTTCATGTCTGATGCTGATGCTTCTCATATTGTTGTTGCTGGCAATTTGGATCGTCGTCGTCAGTGTCAATGCCGTTCTCTTTGGGCTAACTTAACTGTTCCTGCATACAATCCTCGCACCACTACTCGACGCAACCCAGCAAGCCTAGTGCAAACGGTGCGAAGCTTGTCGTTGGAGGCACCTCGTGTCAAGTCAGTGACGATTTCGGGTTTAGGCTACAAGTCCCGGTTGTAGGGTTTAGGGTTCCGGGTTAAGGTTTAGAGTTCAGGGAGTTCATTGAAGCATAGGGCGAGGAATGCCATAAAACTAAAACTAAGAAACATGTGACAATGTAACGCAAACCAATGCCTTTATCAAAATCATAGTGAGCAGTGCAAGCTCTTGGCAAGGCGCGAGGCAAATCAGGCATAATCGGGCTCTGGGGCGGCTTTGCAAGTTGTCACAAGACCTGAACTCATCGCGTCTTCCCAACCCTACACCTCGAACCCTACAACCCGAATATGATAAGAAGTCGATGCTTCGATGCTTAAAAGAAAATGAGCTGACCAACGGCCAAAGACCAGTGATCCGGTTCATGTCCGCACATATAATAACAAACAGAGTAGAATGTTGAAAACATGTACTATACAGTAATTTAACCACCTATCGACACCTAACTTAACAAAACCTGATCTCATCCAACCTAACCTGGTACCTACGAATGTAACATAATAACATGCAGTATAAAAATCATACAAGCTGATGCAACACATAGAGTAATGTAATGTAGTATAGTCGAGTACAGAACAACACTGTCTAATATGATGGATTATAGTATACGTAATATAATAACATATCATACGCAGTATGATACAATACAATACAGTACAACGCAATGTAAAGTAAAGTAAAATCATACAATACGATATGACATGAGACGATATGGTATCATATGGCAATCTATGATATGCTGTGATCTCACATACTATACATAGAGGCCTTGGATGTAGGAAGGCAGACTACACCCAGCAGCCAAGCAGTCAGCATTGACTTTCTTCGACATCCTTCATGACTTCATGCGACAACGCCGCCGTCAACGATGGAAGACTGAGCCAGCGAATCTCGATCTGAGCTGTATCTACCAGTTTGTCAGGCTAGCATCACTGTTTGGCAACGGCATATGCTCATGCTGTCCTCCATGTGCAGAAACCTTTGGGATGCTGGCTCAAGTGCATGGGCAATTACCTCATCTCGTGTCCTCTAGGTCCCGGTACACACCTGCAGTAGCTACAACACGCCCATAGCTTTCCTTCCACTAGGAAGGGTCGTACCGCATTCTGACTGGTAGCAGCCATGACTCCAGGTACTATGACGCCTAAACATCGACCTCCCCCTATCCTTAAGACCTGCAAAAACACACCTGCATGCCCAGTAAGTGGCACAGCAGTCATAAACCTCTCCTGCTCGAACCGTCTTGCATATACTGGGGACCAGAAGGAGCCGGTCTGTGGCAGATCTCGCGGAGTGAAGCCAGGCGAGGAGGTCGAAGGCAATAGCTACGAAGGAGCTATCGTTTCGGGAGGTAGTGGTGCACAGCTTCTCTGTATCGGAGGTGCTGGAGTTCGGTGCACAGGCTTGGGGAGGGTCGCTTGGCAAACCCTTGTGCGCAGAGTGCTCTCATGCGGCATGTCGCAGCCGCCAGGTCTCGCTGATCGGCAGCCGGCAGGTCAACCTCAGCAATATAAGGGCCTTAATGATCAGAATAGGGTTTTGGGGTAGACTATACTATACTTGAAATAAGGAGCCCCAAAAATAGTTTTGGTAATCATTTTCAGCCACTATACTCTGGCCGCAGTTCTTGCTGGGAGCAGCCGTACGGCCAACGCCGCAAAATCCTGAACCCCTGAACCCTCAACAAGTCCTCGCAGTTTCACGAAGCTGAATATCCTTAGCCTACTACACCCGTAAAACCCCTGAACCCGAAACACCCGAACCCTAAACCTGCAACCCTGAACCCCTGAAGCCCCGAAGCCTTCAGTCCCAAACTCTCCCCCGCTGAAAGCCCCCTGCAACCCATTACAACACCCTAAACCCTAAACCATAAACCCCTAAAGCCCCTAAAACCCTAAAAACCCCTAAAAGAGCTTGCAAGGGTCATCTCCCAGTTCTTGCCATACCCCCGATATCCCCTCCCCAACGTTCACCAAAATTTTTAGCAGAACCCTAACCAAAGCAACTACCTAAGCACATAACCTTATCCATGGTACCCTAATGGCATGAACTGAGAAATGCCCCCCTTAATAGAAAAAGCTTCTATTCTTCATGTCATCGATTTTTTGCTCAGTGGTAAGGTCTTAGTTGAACACAGTTCATATTAAACTTTGTTATGGTCTTCACTTTTCCCCAATGTAGTCTAAATGTAGTCTAGAAACTGCTTACCAACATCTAGCATTTATCTCTTCTGTCTCTATCTCCGAACAGCACATCATGACAGGGCTTGAGCTCTGTACGGAGCTCTATATTATACAGCCCCCTTTGAATATGTGCGTTCACCTTTTGTTATGTAGGATCTGGGTGTAACTTGACATAATCGTTTGTTGGACTGTTCGGGGCTTCACCTTTCCTGTCTGAGGGATATTGTTCCATGTGTTGTTCTATGCACTACTTCTGTTCATCTTCAACGGCTTCATCCGCATTCTCAAGCCTTTTTTTATACTGCAACCATAAACATTACCCTCAAACCCTTTCAGAGTTTTACACACATCATTCTTCATTAAACTTACAATGTGTTTACCTATGTTCTCAGGCATATTCAGTTTATACAAAACGGATTTTTTGTTGACTAAACTTACATTTTGCACACATGATCACCTTATTGTTTCATGGTTCTCCTTTCCTGAACATTCAAGAACTCACTAATGATTTCCTCCTGTTCGTCGTGACAAAACGTTTACCTGCCATCTTTTTATGATAGTTCTGTAAATGTTTTTTGTAAATACAGAACTAGTTTCACTGAACATTCAAGAACTCACTAATGGTTTCCTCCTGTTCGTCGTGACTAAACGTTTATTACCTGCCATCTTTCTATGATAGTTCTGTAAATGGTTTTTGTAAATACAGAACTAGTTTCATGAAGAAAATACCCTTAATTTGGGGATGTCTCCTACATAGAACCTTACTAAAAACAAACTGGCAAAATGCTATTGTCTGTTTAGTTTGTGTTATCTAAATTACCATGGCCGTTGCAACAGTACATATATCGACATCGAATCGGTATCGTCACCGAACCGTATCTCCATTGCAGACAACAACATCGCAGAAATCGACCCCGCATGCCACCGCATCGCGACATCGCACCAACCACCAGTCCCTCCTCTCTCTCCTTTCAACCCTCCCCCCCTCCAACCCTCCAACCCTCTCCAACCCTCTCCAACCCTCTCCAACCCTCTCCGACCCTCTCCGACCCTCCGACCCAATGGTTGTCGGTGGGTTGATGTAAGTGTGCTGGAGCGAGCGGGGCATTTCCCAGTTCAGGTTGGTTATTGGTTATGCTTTGGGGGTTGTGGTGTGAGGTGGGTTTTCGGATGCTGTTGTAGAAATGGCGTAAAATCATAGGGCGGGAGGGGGGTATATGGTTCTGGCATAGGATGAGACCCTTGAGGCACCCTTGTACAAACCCCACGAAAACGCCTGAACTCCTCCCCATTTTTCGGAGCCCTCTGTGATCCCAGAAACTCAGAGTTCCATCGACTTCGCGAGCTTTGGGAAGTGGTGTCGGAAGACGAGGCCATCGCAGAGCTGCATGCCTGCTGCAGCGTTTGGGTGCTTTTGGGCTTTGGGGTTGGGGGGGGGGGTGGGGGTTATGCTTCGGGGATTCGGGTGTCGGGTTTGGAGAGCTTTGGGTTTAAGGTTCGGGTTGAGGGTTGAGGGCGTTGAGCATGGGTTGTGGATCCCCCGCGCCAAGAGAACAAGATTTCCGTTTGTTTAGGAATAAAGCAAACCTGAATTGGAGCTTTCGGGCCCGATCGTGAATCCCTCCTCCTTTAGACTGACATTTGGACATGCCCCAGAAACCGCTAGGAGATTCGGATCTCACAGCACTGCTGCAGCGCGTCACCCGCGACCCAGGATCCCTGCCGAGGCCTTTCCTCATCTCATGTGTGATCCTTGGAGCGACTGGCGAGGCTCGGCTTCAGTGTGGTGAAAGGACCTTACGGCTATTAGCAACAACACCCAAAGCAGAAGCAGCTGCAATATCAACAACGGACTTGCAGTGATAGTAATAGCAGTACCAGGAGCAACAGCACAAAAGAAGCTGAGACCGCTCTGGAGCATCGGCGCAGTCTATGTCTTTAGCGTCTTTGGGCTGTCGGACCCGACATAACCCTAAACCCCGACTACACCTTCAGCCCGTAATGCTACACTGCTAAACCCCGACACCGGGAACCCCTAAACCCCGGACCCCCAAATCCCTAAAGGAGCCCTTGGAAGAAGCCCTTAAAGGAGCCGTTATGGGAGCCCCGAAAGGAATCTTTAAAAGAAGGAAGCCCTTAAAGGAGCTCCCGCAAAGTCCTTAACGGAGCCCCTCAAGGATCCAACACCCACTCTGAGGTCTCAGCGTGGTATAGGGATTCTTCATTGGATCTTGACCCGGTGGAAAGGGGATCGTCTGGGATGCAAAGTTTCGCCTCGGCTTTCGCTTCGGGGTGTAGGGGCTTAGGGGCTTAGGGTCCTAGAGGGTTGAGGGTGAAGGCTTGGGGTTTGGGGTTCAGGATATTCAGTGGGGTTTAGGGTTTGGAGTTGAGGATATTGCAGGGTTCGGGGCTGGGGATCATGATGGGAGGATTCTGGGGTTTGTGGTACAAAACTTGAGTTTGGGGGTTCCTGATAGCATAGGGGCGGCTATGGTTTGGCAGATTGGGGGTTGGGGATTTGGGCTTCATGGCAAAAGATTTCAGGCTGACATGCGAAAAACCGATTCCCTAAACCCCGAACCCCAAATCCTAATTGAAGGTCACAGAAATCGAGAAAAGTACACGAAGAGTGTTTCGCCCCTGACCACGCTAAACCCTAAACCCTAAACTCGAAACCCTAAACCCTGGGGTTCATGTGGGACCGCGAGCCTGAGCTCGGAGGCTGGGTCACTACCTCCGAGATCCCTTACCGTCGTTTAGTTTACGGTTCAAGGTTTAGTGTTCAAGGTTTAGGGTTTAGGATTCAAGGTTTAGGGTTTAAGGTTTAGGGACAAAGGACCACCCAAACGCCAAGCCTTAGCAATCGCGCAGCCCAAGTGGCCCGTAGCATTGCGTCGGGTGGTCGTCTCCCTGCACCGCGCCGAACCTGAAAGGCTTTAAAGGGAGCTTCAAGGGGACTTCAAGGGGGGGCTTAAAGAGAGGCTTAAGGGGGGGGGACCTAAAGGGGGTCGGAAACAACTCCAAATTTGTTTAGGCTCTCAGGCATCAAGTTTTGAAGAGACGCTGTTTCGATTTCAATGTCTCATGTTACCTGGCATTCGGCTCGGATGTTTTCAGCCAGGCCCGAGGGATAACAAAACACAGCGGTTGAGGGCGTAGGGTTTCGACGTGCCTCCCAGAACCCTAAACCCTAAAACCTAAACCCGAAAACCTAAACCCTAAACTCCAAAACCCTAAGCCCAACAAACTCCCAAGAGCCACAGGTGACCCGAGGCTCCGATACAACCCAAAGGCACAGTGTGCCTGTCTTAGATGCGCGCCTGCACGTAGAACCATAAATGCATGTGCTTTGCATATATATAGATAGATAGATAGATAGATAGATAGATAGATTGATAGAGTTATATAAATATAAATACATAAATAAATAGATGTATTTATTTACTATATATTTATTTCTCAGCACTAACAAAAGAAAAGAGCCCCGAGACAAAAGTCAGGAAGCCAAGAGGGGCTAAGCCAACGTCAAAACCAAACGTGCCCCTCAGATCTACAACTGCTAAACCCTACAACTGCCAGCATGGTGCATGATCTCCGCGTTCAGGCGGAACACGCTGAAGTAAGGCAGGCCGGTCCTGGAAGCGAAGGCTTCATGCGTGGTGTCACTACAGTTGCTTCCGCGACTGTTCTTGTATTTAAGCTTCAGACAAAAAACATCAGGTTGTGATGCTTCGGGGCTGCGGGTAGGCTCAACTCTGGAGCAAGCTGGGTTGAACGGAAGCAAGGCTCAGATGCCATGTTGGGAATTTCCAACTTGGTGGAGCAATCAAGATCCTGAAAATATACTCATATCGACCCACCTTCAACGAACGCCGTGATTATGGGGAGACTCTGACAGGTCCATTTCAGGGAATGAAACCAGACCTTCGCAAACACGCTCAATGTCTATGGCATTGGCATGCCTCTTGCATAGTGGGTCTTTCAACTTTCACACCTTCGCCATCTCAGTCCCTTGCTTTTAGGAGGTTGTTCGTAATTCCCTGAGCGGCCCTGTCTTCGGATCATCGTCAACCGAAGGCGCGCAACCCTGGAAACATACCTACATAGAAAAACGGAAGGAGGGAGGGAGGGAGAGAGAGAGAGAGAGTCGTATCTTCTAGTATGTGGCTGAGTATCAGAGTCTATTGTCGTCTGCTATATCGTATCATGGTCCAAGTTTGTATGCTATAGTGACCGAACCCTGAGCAAAACGAACTGAGTACTGATCACTTAATCTCAGACCCTTGTCTCCTACATCTCGGGATTGATCGAAACCGCTGTAGGTTTGGGGATGCGCGCGTTCAATAGTTTTGCACCATCTTGTAGAAGTCTTCACCGGAAATGTCGTCCGCGATGACATACAAAAAAGTATCAAGCACGTGCGGCACGGTGCAAAGCATGATATACACATTCAAAACACAAACAGAAGGTACATGATGTCAAACTCTGTCAAGCACTATGCTTGTTAGCATGAACGACTGAATCAACATCCACCGTCTTGTCCGCTCTACGAAACATACAGCATAACAATTTGAATTCCTTGCACTACTACAGATATAAACGCCCCCGAAACCGCATCCTCATTCTCAAGGACCCTTTTGCAGGTGCTTCTCTCTCGCTCCTCAACCCCTCTAGAAGCCCCAAGCGCTGATCTGCTTTTTCAACCAGCAAAACGAAAGCGCCAGAGGCTTGACGCCGAAACGAGGCCTCCCGTCTCAGCAAAGGACGCAGTCATCCCTTTGTCAAGAAGTCCCTGTACTCGTCGGGCGCCTGCTGTGTTCTGGTCATCTCAGCTAGCAAGCTTCTGGCCAGAGGCTTACTCTTTAGCAGGGGTGCCTGCACGTATCTGAGACAGATACGTTCATTCAACATTGCGGCAGCTGTTGCCTGGCATTATAAGCACTTTCAGAGACCCTGCGTCACGGCTGAGTACTGTCGGGTTGCACTCACTCAGACCATGCATACCTGTGGCTCATGGAATAAATCTGCATTGGCCGAGCAGTTAAACTGAAACTTGCGGAACTAACACGCCTTCCAGACCCGAAGCCTTAAACCTAAAGTTTGATAGGGGCTGAGCTACTGCTCTCTCAACGTTGGAGTCTACGAGACATACGGTATGAACCTGAAGATCTTGGCCCTATCTCTGTGGTGTAGCCCTGGATAGAGCGGATTGCTTGAAGTCGAACTACTGGATATGAGGTATATTTGCCTGCTCCATCCCGCTAGATACCACCCAACTGATGCTAACAGTTGCAACAACATTGCTACGGACAGATATAAACGTTCGCAGAAGTGCCACATGTGCGCTGCTTTCCCAGCTTTGTATCACGAAAGGCTACACCGCCACACCCCGTGTCAATACTACTCAACTCTGTAGACACATTACAAACGCGGGCAAGGCTAAATCTTGTACTGTACGAGATGAGAGTCCAGACTTCAACCGTCCAATCGAAACCCGAAACTGCTGACATTAGCCGGGCGGGGTCCAGAAGGCGTGCAGAACAGCGGACTGCCTAAAGCGCAGCAATAGAACCTGGATTGCTGCTCCCTGACCGGTCACAGTGACATTAGCTTCATCAGCTATAGACTACGATGATGTATATCCTGCCTCTCTGGTGTTTGGGCTTTAGACAGGGGTTACACACGTTCAAGACGGAGGATCTTCGGGTTCCAAATCTTGAAAGGCTCCAGCGACGAAGATTCGGACAAGGTTGTATCATGTTGTGTCACAACATCCGTATGCTATGGCATAGGTATAATTCTATCACTAAACTCCCTGTAAACCCTGAATTATAGAATTCGGGACTCTACGGGAATAGTGTCAGCCAGGCCTGCGGCTCGATTCTTCGAACCCGCGCTTTGCCTCGTCTCACTGATAAATGCCATTTGACCCCCTTGCAATGGAAACCCGCAGAGCCGTAGCCCCAGGCATACTTCGATTATGCACGAACCTTGTGTCTGGAAGCAGCAACCCAGCAAGGGAATCCTGTGTGCAGGACACTCCCGCCGCAAACGGCAGCGGGGCAGATGAGAAGCGAGATGCCTCGAATAATGTAGAGTTCATGCTGCGGCATTGAATTGTGTCTCCGCGATGCCGTGTGCAATGTCCTCGCTCCACCCTCGCGTAGAAGGCTGCACGGCTGATAGATAAATCCAGGACCTATGGTCTAGGGCTTCAATAAATTGAGCCCATGTCTCGTGCAGCGTGCCCAAGCTAATTTGATACTTTAGCATTCTCTTCTCACATAGAACAGCTTGTCCTTCTTCTGCCTCAGAAATTTCAACCCTGAACAAGGCTCCAGACCCCTCGCTGAGGTCCGAATCTCGGCAATTGCACGGAACTCACAGAGCTATACGTTTCACTTCAGTTTCTCCACCTTGGCATCTGATCTGCTTCCTGCACTCGGGTCCCCGGGACCAAACCTACAGACCGAAACACTCGAGCCCAACCCCAGAGTGCCCACGTTGAAAGAGCTGGAACCTAGCTTAGGGTTTCAAGGTTAGGCATACCAGACCCCATGAACGCTAAACCCTCTAAACCTAGACATAAGCCGAAACCCGCAATCGTCACATTGCTGCCTCCTAGCATTCAGGCTGTTTTCATGCTTCGGGGCTCGATGACACGAGTCTGCAAGACAAACTATAACAGCTATGGAGACTTGGGGTTGTAAACGAGGGTCAAATTAAATTGTCAAGAGTTTCGGATTGCATACTGTGAAACATGCTCATGGCACCTTCCACCTGGTCTGGCCGCACCGGTACCGCAGAAATCGGAGAAGAAGGATCTGACTTTCGCAAAACGGGAGAAAAGGATGAAGAGAAGGCAAAGCCAGCTGAAGGACGATAACGACGACTGCGACAGCAGTCCCGGCGGCGATGGCAGAAGCGACACCATGAGCCACAAAGTAGATACCAGCAAGACCGGCAAGAACAGCAGCAGCACGAGAATACGAACAAGCAACACACGCCAGAGCACAAAGAACATAATGACGTAACTATGTGAAACGAAGCCACGAACCGTTGCATCAAGAGTGGCAGTAGGAGGTGAAGTAGTAGTAGAGGCGGCAGTCAAAGCAAGTTGGAGGAGGAAGAGGAGTAGCAGTAGCAGTAGGAACAGTACAGAACAAGAAGCTTGGGCAGTTGCAGTAGCAGTCGCCGTCGTCCCCGTCGTCGCCGCCATGGCCGTCGCCCTCGCCGTAGCAGTAGCGACAGCAGCAGAACCACCAGCAGCAGCAGCAGTAGCAGTAGCATTGGCAGTGGCAGCGCCAGTGGCAGGAGCAGCGGCAGCAGCAGCAGCAGCAGCAGTCCCAGCAGCATTGGCAGTGGCAGCGGCACCGGCAGTGGCAGCGCCAGTGGCAGGAGCAGCAGCGGAAGCAGCACGGCAGCTGTAGCAGCAATTAGCAGTAGCAGCAGCAGCAGGAGCAGGAACAGGAGGCAGGAGCAGCAGCGGGGACCAGGAGCAGAGAGCTGGAGCAGGAGCGCGAGCAGGAGCAGTAGCAATAGCAGCAGGAGTAGTAGTAGTCGTCGTCGTGGTCGTAGTCGTGGTAGTAGTCGTCGTCGTCGTCGTCGTGGTAGTAGCAGTAGTAGTAGTAGTAGTAGCAGTAGTAGTAGTAGTAGTAGTAGTAGTAGTCGCAGCAATAATGATAATAGTAGTGGGATAGGCTGGCTTCAATAATTAACCGCTGCTCTAGGCACGATCGAACTGGCCCAGGTCATGATAACTATTACAGGTGCACTTGCGGCTTTTGGTGCGTATGCCAGCTTACAGGAGAGAAGACGCCACTTGCGCAGCCAGCGTGCGTGAAACGTGAAAACTAAACTGAAGGATCGAGCAGAGCTGCAAATGATGGCAGCTTTGGAGATCGAGCTTTACCAAGGACGTTGGAAACCGTTGGGGGCCGTTAACAAAGTTCAGAATGGCTCAAGCAGATTCACGTGAGGGCTGGTTGAGGTCGACTTTGGAAAGATTGGTGCGAAATATCGTGGAGGCTGCTAATGCTGCCGCTCACAAGACTATCGGGCAGAGAATCGAAAATCGCTCATCTACCTCGGTCATGAAGTTTCGTATGACATGTTGATCTGAGAGAGACCGGCGGACGAAGTCGATGAAAGCGCTCGACCCGACAGCTACTTGGATGGGGCGGGCCTTTGGCTTCCCACCGAGAAAGCTTGGTCGGGAGACCATGAAAGAAGGGAAGGGTTTAGGCTTCAGGGTTTAGGGCCTTCTTAGGGCTTCACCATGATGGTTGCAGTTGCTGTGGTGCTCCAAAGCCCCACTTCATTCGGTTGGAGCCCAAAACAGGTGGAGAGGATAAACAGCCCCAGACGACAAGCACAAGAGTTGCCATGCTTTCGTCAAGATGCCACAGACAAGCGACAACCAATGTGAGAATAGTGCACAAGCCCTCCTAGCAAGCAGAAAGCCCACCAGGTTCTGAGACTTGCTTGGGAATGATTACACTGAACACCGCTTCCCTTGCCCTCCTTCCATTGGATGTGAGCACGTAGCGCTGCATGCACCAGTTGGCCAAAGTGAAAGCGTGTCAGCTCACACGGGAATACAGCCGGAAGAGAACCGGCAAACACCACACTTAGCTTCTGACTCTGCGGGCGCATGTGCACCTGCCAACTATGCAACCTGGTCCAAGATGCCTCTGCTACCGAGCAACTGGCCACATGGACATGCGCGCATCATGTCTAATGTTGCGATCGGCGGCTTGCTCTGTGCCAATGTCCCGCGGGGAAGGGCCAGGGCGCTAGGGCCTGAATTCTTGGATCCCGCAATTACAGCCGCCTCTGCGAACATGTGGCTTTGCTTCACCACAGCTTGACATATGGCAGATACACTGATGCTGCTATCGTATGTCCCACACCCTGAGCCTAACTTCCGTGTTGAGTTTGGAATGGCAAGATCCTATTAAATGGCCAGACCAGATGCTGACAGTGCCCACACATTCTACCAACTCATGACTCTATGACGACTTGCTGGTGCCGTAGACCTCAATCTGGGACAGAGTGCAATCGCCGACTGCGATTCCTAAAAGTTAAATTCCCTTGCGCGCATCTGTGCCGAAGGGCGCAAGCTCAGTGGCACTGTAATTGCCCCGTATTCAGATGGTGATGGTGGTGGTGGTGGTGGTGGTAGTGGTGGTGGTGGTGGTGGTGGTGGTGGCGGTGGTGGTGGTCGTGGTGTGAGGTGGGGTGGCCGTGGCAGTGAGGATGGCGGTGGCGGTGGTCGTTGGGAGGTTCGTAGTAGTAGCAGCAGCAGCAGCAGGAGTAGTAGTAGTAGTAGTAGTAGCAGTAGTAGTAGTAGTAGCAGCAGCAGCAGCAGTAGTAGTAGTAGTAGTTACAGCAGCAGCAGGAGTAGTAGTAGTAGTAGTAGTAGTAATAGTAGTAGTAGTAGTAGTTGTAGTAGTAGTAGTAGTAGTAGTACTGTGGTAGTGGTAGTGGTAGTGGTA
>CAJNJA010016441.1:0-11351 GCA_905231915.1 Symbiodinium necroappetens | reverse complement strand
AAGTCGGGCCTTCCAAAATCCCTTGACTGAGGAAAATATGGCTAAATTATATTAGGATCCCTGATAAGTAAATAAATAAAGAAATATATATATATATATATGTATATATATATATATATAATAATAATCATAATAATAATCATCATCATAATAATAAATAATAATAATAATAATTAATAATAATAATAATAAATAAAATTAAATACTCAAACCCCTGAACCCAATTTAAGCCCCTGAGCCCACCTAAAACCCCTAAAACACCAAACCTCAACCCGAAGCCCTAAGCCCTAAACGCCCCTGAGCCCGGGAGTTGAGAAACCCAGAAAGGTTGAGGGTTTTCTTTTAAGTGCAATGACCCCCTTAATGACCCCTTTCTCTCGGCAGATGGGTTTAGGGTTTAGGGTTTAGGGCTTCGGGTCTCCGAGCCAGGGACTTCTTGCCATGGTTGTTGCCTCATGGGTTGGTGCTGCTTGGCTTTGGGTTTTGGGGCTTAGGGGTTTAGTGGCTTGGGGGTTTAGGGGTTTTAGGGCTCAAGAGTCAAGGGCTTACGGTTTGGGGGCTCAGGGTTCAGGGGTTTACGGTTGAGGGGTTTAGGGCTTAGGGGTTCCTTGAAGGGTTCTAGCGAGGTTTCAGGTTTGGGCTTTAGGGTCATGTAGGTTCTTGTAGGATTTGATAAGGGCTTGAGATGGGCGCTTGGAATTTCCACGCATTCTGTAGGGGTTGAAGAGGCTTTGGGGCGTTGTCAAAGCTTCCTGGCTCAGGGCTCCATCTTGAGGATACAGGAACGTGTTTTGGACAGCTTTGTTTTTCGGGTTTGGTTTGAGAACGAAGGCCTTGAGGGAAACCGGTAGATTTGCAAAGCTTGAACGCTCCACAGCCTGCACCTGTAAGAGCCTGAAGCCGCGCCAAAAATCTTAAACTCCACCGCACCCCCACGGAAAACGCAAACCCTAAACCCGCACAGTGCCCGAATGGGAAATCCCAGCACTCCCTACAACCCTCAATCAACAACTTAAGCTTAGGGTTTAGTGTTTTAGGGGTTTGGGGATTTAGGGTTGCTCTCCAACCCTAAACACTCAACCCCCTACGACCTCAAGCCGAGAGCCCTCTACCGTCAGGCTCAACCATTCTAGAGCTCAAGCTTTGGCACCCACCCATAAACTACCGTACCCTAAATTTTGTAGTGCCGTATCAAAACCTCCAATGCGGACTTTAGAGGGACTTTACAAAAACCGTAGGTTTCGGCAGGTTGAGGTGTTGCTCTGGACGCATAGAAAGGGCCTCTGCAGCTGCGTGTTTTTGGGAAGACCAAGAGACTCGGTGGTTCAGGGTTTAGGGGTTATAGGGGTATAGGGGTATGGGTTTAGGGTTTAGGGTTACCTTGAAGAAAAACATTGATTGAAATCGCCGAAAATCTGAACTTACTTTGACATTACCACACATCTGCTGAAACCTGTCAATATGACTGCAAGCCGCGAGCCCTAAACCCTAAAACCCTCAACCCGAGGGTTAGAACCCTAAAAACCCTAAACCCTGAACCCGAAACCCAAAACCCTGAACCCTAAACCTTAAATCCTAAACCCTGAACCCTGAACCTAAACCCTGAACCCTGAACCCTGAACCCTAAACCCTAAAACCGATACCCTGAACCCTAAACCCTAAACCCCGAACCCTGAACCCTGAACCCTAAACCAAAAACCCTGAGCCCTAAACCCTAAACCCCGAACCCTAAATCCTAAACCCTGAACCCTAAACCCTAAACCAAAAACTCTGAGCCCTAAACCCTAAACCCCGAACCCTAAACCCTAAACCCTGAACCCTAAACCATAAACCAAAAACCCTGAGCCCTAAACCCTGTTCGTATCAGCCCGGCCTCGGGCTGCGTAGTCCCCCACGAGCGTGGCGATGCCGATGTCATCGGTCTTCGATTGGCTTGTCCTTGGCGCAGTAGGGCTTATCCCTCAGGGTTTTTTCACGAGAGATTAAGGCAGTTAGGGTTTCGGGTTTAGGGTTTGGGCCCTAAACCCAAAGTCCCTAAACCCTAAACCCTAAGCCCCTACAGCCCTAAAGGGTTTAGGGTTTGCATGACAGATTGAGTTTCATCTGGGCTCAAAGGTCAGAAGGCCTGCCCTTGGCACAGGGCGGCTGGAGGGCTGTTTAGATCCTCATGGTTTCACAATGCCGTCAGGGTTTTCAAGGGGTTTAGGGATTAGGGTTTAGGGCCTTTAGGGGGTTTAGGGTTTTCAAGGGGTTTAGGGTGTAGGGCTTAGGGGGTTTAGGGTTTTCAGTCGGTTCAGGGTTTAGGGCTTAGGGGGTTTAGGGTTTTCAAGGGGTTTCGGGTTTAGGGTTTAGGGGGTTTAGGGGGTTTAGGGTTGGATTTCAAGCCAAAGGCCTCATAGTGCGGCAAAGCCTGGGGTTGAAGGATCACACTCCCAGATGGCACCCTACCCCAAACGCCAAACCCTAAACCCCTAAACCCCTAAACCCTAAACTCTGGACCCTAAAACCTGGACTCCCAGAAAACCTGGCCGCAGCACGCCCTGAGCCAAGCGCACGCTAAACTCTGGCGCATCTTTGCCGACGGCCTGGCGGAGTCCACTAAATATAGGGGGCCTGGTTTAGGGGGTAGGGTTTAGGGTTTAGGGTTTAGCGTTTAGGGTTTAGGGGTTTAGGGTATAGGGGCCTTGATGATCAGAATACGGCTGAATAGGGTTTGGGGCGTGGGGCCTTCATAATCAGAATAGGGTTTTGGGGCATATTATACTATAAGTTCACTACAGAGCCCCCCAAATAGTATATACCACCACTCGCGTCTTCCCAGTCTATCGGATCCGCGCACACTGAAAGCTTAAAAGAACCCGGCTTTCGCTCTCTCTGTCTCTGTCTTTCTGTGTCTCCTTCTCTCTCCCTCTTTCTCTCTCTCCATCTCTCTCTCTCCCTCACTCTCTCTCTCTCTCTCTCTCCCTCTCTCTCTCGCTCCCTCTCTCGCTCTCTCTCTCCCGTAGTGATTTTGAGGCCCCCGATGGACGAATTTCGATAGGCAAAAGCGCGTCAGCTTCACGGTGGCCGGGAGAGCAGGCTTCTTGATCGCAGTCCCACCTTGGACATTCGAGATGTTCTTGGGTTCTAGCGCGTGTATGGGTTTATATGGGTTTATATGGATTTACATGGGTTTATATGGGTTCATAGGGTTTTATAAGGGTTCGAGTGAGGGTTTAAACTAAAGCTGTCTGAAAGGTCTAGGCGCGCTCGAAACCCTAAACTCTTAACCCTTAAGCCTAAACCCTAAACCCTAAGGCCATCACGCTGCTGCCGCTTCACATTTGCATCCTGAGCTTCTCGCCGCGCAGCGCCCAGGCCGATGCTTGCCAGCTCTGCCTTTCGGCGTCCCTCCTCCGCGTCCTGTCGCAGAACCCGCTGGCCTCATTCCAGATCCACGGCCATACTAGCCAATGCAGCCGGGTGCAGCAACATCAACGCGGCCACCTGGCATGTTCTGTTGATGTTGTTTAAAGGAATGTGAAAAGAATATCTGTTTGTTCTGCCAAACAGCCTGAGTGGGCAGACGGTTCATCCTCGGTACTGTGGCCTGAGAAAGACGTCTCAGCAGCGCAGGTAGCACAGACGACCTCCTTATATGTAGATGTAGAGCCTTCTGCCTCCACCCTCCTCCCGCTGGTGGTCTCCGCAAACTCCCTCTTAAAGCTCGGAAAGGAGCGAAAACACTGACATTTCGGTTTCAGGTGTTAGGGTTTAGGGAAAAAGGCTGGCATGTAGGGGTAGTGAAAAACTGGCATCTCTGGGTGGCTTGAGGCCTTCTGAAGAGGCGTGCTTGCGCACTTAGGGTTTAGGGTTTGGGGTTTTGGAGCACCGTAGGGGCCTTCTATGACTAGAATAGTTCTTGGAGTCTCTTACGGTATGCTTGTAACGGGACGGCAAGGGAATAGTGCCACGAATTATCAGCTCAGACTTCAGAAGTCTTCATAGAGGATCTGGGGTCTGAGTCAGTCGGGTTTAGGGTTTAGGGTTTGGGCTTAAGGGTAAGGCTATAGGGTACACAGGGCTCCGTGCTTAACACTGCCCGTGAACCTTGAAGTGTACAGCGAACAGGCAGACAGACAGACAGACAGACAGACAGACAGCCAGCCAGCTCGGCAGACAGGCAGGCAGGCAGGCAGGCAGACAGAAAAACATACAGACAGACAGACATACACACACACACCAACTAGATCCAACTAGGTGGTCGGTGGGCGGAGTAAGGGATTTTGGGAAGATCCAACACTCTGCTTTCGTAGACCCGAAACCCAACACCCGTAAACCCCCTGCCCACCCCGATCCGACCATGGACCTGAAATCACTGAGGCCTTGACCCGGGGGTACCACTTCGACTGATGCCAGGGGGAGTTTTGCCAAAGCTTTCGGTTTAGGGTTTAGGGTTTAGGGTTTAGGGCGTTTAGGGTCTAGGGATTAGGGATTAGGGTCTAGGGATTAGGGTTTAGGGTTCTGGGTTTAGGGTTCTGGGTCGAGGGTGTCGGGTTTTGGGTCTCGCCTCTAGGGCCTCGGGTTCACGGTTTAGGGTGTGTATTCCTATGAAGGCTTATGGTTTAGGGTTTAGGGTTTAGGGTTTTATGAGGCTTATGGGTTCGAAGGTGGAGGAAGTTGGATTGGAGGGGTTGGTGGTTTAGGAGTTGTCTAGCTAGGGTTCAAGGGTTTCGGGCTTGGGGGCTACAGTCTCGAGTACGGGATGTTCCCGGCCTTGCGTTGGGGACCTAGTGTTTGTTCTTGAAGAGCTTACATGCTTCTGCAGTTGGTTTAGCGTTTGGGATTTAGGTTTTAGGGTCTAGGCTCTGGTTTGAGGCTCTTGCTTTTGGCACCTTGGCAAGGCGAATCGCTCCACGTTTGTGCGGGTTCGCGCAGTGAGGCGTGCTTTGAGTTGTGCTCATGCATTTTTGGTGTGTAAGTCTTGAGTATTGGCGCCAAACCCTAAACCCTAAACCCAAGATTTGAGTCGCTAAGCCCTGAGCCTGAACCTCCCGCAGCCAAGCCCAGGAAGCGCACGAATGAGAGGCACAAGACCGAAACACTTTCGCTAACCCTGGCACTTGCTAAAAGTGGACCCTGCTCGACGCTGAACGTTAACTCCTGAAACATCCTTTCACAACGAAGTCGCTTTCTGCCATAAGCCCTACCCAAGCATAGATAACACAGGGGTCGGAATGACTTCTGATTACAATATACTGTTATAGTATCCTACACCTGAAAACCAGTTCTAGTTATCAAGGCCCCTAGATTACCAAAACATCAAGTCATTTCCGCTTGAGGGTGGGCTACTGAAGCCTCAACCTTCAACACTACGTCAGGGTCCCATGCAATCAACTCCCAGCCCTGCTAGCAGAGTTAGGGAGGAAGTAAGTAGTAGGGGCAGGGGAACCAAAGGTGCAGAAATTTGAATTCAAGAGCTGTCTGCAACAGTTTACAGGAGTTTTAAGGGTACACGAGTAGTTCTAGGTATCAAGAGCACTGCAATTTTGGTTGATAAGTGCTTCTAACTCTACATACCTTCCTTCGAAGCCCTGATCCCTGGGGCGTTCTCTCTCCCACCTGGTCTGCCCGCCACCTGCTGCCTCAAAATCGGGGCTCTTGATAAGGAACAGATACGAGAGTTGAGCCCTAAACCCTAAACCCTGAACCCTAAACCCTAAACCCTGTTCATGGGCCAGGGGCAGAGAGACTTTGCTACTAAGTGTCTTCAGAGTCCGCGAGCGATGCTGAATTGATCTGCGACGCTGATGAGTCTGCCCGGTAAGTTGAGCCACTAGGTTTTAGGGTTTAGGGTTTAGGGATTAGGGGTTTAGGGTTTAGGAGATGCTCAACAAAAGCAGATAAACATAGTATGCTGCCTCACCTTTTGCCTGTGCTCCCAACCTCGAAACACTGAAAGCCAGTAGCACGCCGTCGTCGAATGTTAGGCTGTAGAAGTTGAGGATTTGTCAGGTGGCGAGTTCAGGGGAATATAGAGACTAGAATAGAGCAGAACGCACAGTAAGGAACCCTATAATGTAGGGGCCTTAAGAATTAGAACATGTTTTTTTTTGGGGGGGGGTCCTTGTTATACTTATAGTAGTATACTATACCTCCAAACCCCAATTCCGATTATTATGGCCCCTTTTTTAGCCCCTTGCATTAGGCAGCTGAATGCTTTCAGGGGGGGCGAGGCTAAACGGGCCCACACCTGGATAGCGCTCGATTCACGGCTTCTGCACGAAGGGTTTGGGGTTTGGGTTTAGGGTTTAGGATTTAGGGTTTAGGGTTTGGGGTTTTGGATAGCACTCGACTAAAGGCTTCTGCACAAAGCAAACCCTATCCTGCAAAAAAATCCGCCACAGCAAGCTACTGGCCACATCGTAGACACTCCTCAACCTGCAAAGCCGCAAGGCTCCAAATCTCAAAAACCATACACTCCTGAAATCGCAACTCCTGGTAGTCCGAAAACACCTCGACCTCGTTAGGTCGAACCCTCCAACGCCCGAAATCCTTCACCCTAAGACCTTCCAAACCCAACCCTAAGCCCTGAACCCTAAACCCCAAACCCGAAACCCTAAACCCTAAACCCCTAAACCCCTTAAACCCTAAACCCCAAACCCCCAAACTCTGAGGAAAAATCCCTGAAGTCCCCGCTCGTTCACAGCTGAGGCCAGTGGCCCGACTGCCAGGGGCTTCGTCCCTGCCTGGCGGAGATCTTTGCTGTTGCAGCAGGGCGATGGAAGCGTCTAGCCTTGGGTATCCAGAGAGCCCAGTAATTTTTTAATAAGGAACTAGACCACAAACCACAAGGGCCTTAAGACTATGGTGTAAGGTATATTCCTTAATTGAGGGGTATTGGGCTCTCTGGGGAAGCTTAGGGTTTAGGGTTTTAGGCTTGGCGGCTTCGACTTTACAGGGTTTAGCATATCTGACCCCTGAACCCTAAATTAAACCCTTGAACCCCTAAACCCCTGAACCCTCTAAGCCCTTAGCCTAGGACCTAAGCCAGAACCCCGAGCCGTAAAGCCAAGTCTCCATCCTCTCTTTGACTCTGCTCCCCCAAAAAAGGGTGGGGAGGGCCTAGGCCCTAACCTTGAATCAGAGGCACCTCCGTCAGA
The DNA here is from genome assembly GCA_905231915.1 of Symbiodinium necroappetens. Lineage (NCBI taxonomy): Eukaryota > Dinophyceae > Suessiales > Symbiodiniaceae > Symbiodinium > Symbiodinium necroappetens. The sequence continues at coordinate 4,209 of CAJNJA010016441.1, read as the reverse complement.
ACTTGGATTTCAACATAACAGCCTCTTGTGGTTCAAGGTTTAGGGCTTAGGGTTTAGAGGTTCAGGGCTTATGAGTTAGTTTGGCGGTTTAAGGTTTAAGGTCTATGGGCTTGGCTCTGGGCTGCGCTGCAAGCGAGCCGGCACCGCTGGCGCAGGCCTCACGCCTGTCCAGGGCTTCGTACTCGGATTGAGCTTTGGGCTTTAGTCAGCCATGTCAGGGTTAGGGTTTAGGCTTTAGGCTTTAGGGTTTAGGGTTTAGGGTTTAGGCTTTAGGGTTTAGGGTTTAGGGAAGATTTTGGAAGTTTAAGATGTAGGGTTTAGGATTAGGTATGGTTCAAAGGTTCCCGGCTGAGGATCCAGAGAGGGATGTGTTGGGCTTTATGACGAAGCACTAAAGCCTAAGATCTCCCGTGCCCCCAAGCCCTAATCTTGATCTTGCTTGGCCCTGCTGCTTGAAGATTCATGTGCAGAACAAGATAGCGCGGGTTCACTTTTCACGGCCCTGCACACAAGAGTGATGTATTCTTAAGGTCGTGAGGGGGCCGAAATATAAACGGTAAGTGTAGTTCGACACGTGGTGAGACAGATGAACTGATAGCCCGATACATGGATGCACCGATGGCGGAGCAAAAGCCCGCTCTCGAATGGTCCACTGAAAAACCCTAAACCCTAAACGTCCGGGTTTTGGGCTTAGGCTATTTTTCGGTGCTTAGGTGGCTTTGGGGCAGATAAGGTCCAGTGACCATCTCCTTTTCTATGCGCAAACTGCAAGCACGCATTGAATCAAGGCTTAGGATAACACCCTCCAGAATTGTCATGTAGATTTACACGCGTCCGACCATAAAGATATCAGGGAATACTATGAGCTTGATACAGAAGTCCGAATCACTAAGCTAGGATGTTGAGAGTGTTCTATACTGCAATCATATGAGGTAAACCCAGGAATACTGTCATTGCTAAATCATTTTGGCCATATGATGAATGATTTAGGAAACCCTGAACCCTAAATCGTTTAATTATCCGAAACTCTAAACCGAAAGCTCAGATCCAAAAAACACGCCCACTATGTCTTTTCTTGCGCGGAGCCGATGGTCGAAACGAGCGGGAGGAGCAGAAGACTCCTCTGGACATCCCTCACATGAGATAGAGGAAAGCAGAGTAGGATTTAGGGTTTAGGGTGTAGGGTTTAGGGTGTAGGGGTTTAAGGGTTTAGGGTTTAGGAGTTTAGGGTTTAAGGGTTTAGGGGATTCAGAACCCTGAGCATAATCACACTTAAGCCCTTCACCCCCCTGAAACTCGAAACCCTACAACCCTTAAAGCATAGAGCCTAAACCCTAAATCGGTCTTGAGTTTTTGGGGTTTGAGGGTTTAGCATCGAAGCTTGTAGGATCATGAATCCCCAAAGAGTCCGTGTACCCATTCGTTGGCCCTAGACTTACTGTTTCAGAACCTCTTCGACTTATGCTTCAGGGTGTAGGGCTTCGCGTCATCACAACATATTCGGCGAGCACCTGTCGAAGAATGCTTGAGTTGGCGGGTTTGGTTGCCGAAACGTAAATAGGCAAATCTAACCCTAAATCCTGAGCCCCAGCATTGGGAAGAAGAATTCTTGTGGACTCTTGATGCAAAAGACCCTCAGCAACCGCATCGGGTTGAAGTTTGGTCCGGGCTTCACGGTCCCTTAACCCTAAACCGTAAACCCCAAACCCTAAACCCTAAACTCTAAACCCTAAACCCTAACCCTAAACCCTGAAACCCTAAACCCTAAAGGATATAACCCGCACCAGCGGCCTAGTCCGGAGTGCAGGAATCTGGGCCAAAGATCCAACATGCCTTTAGTGAGGAATTAGGGTTTAGGGTTTTAGGGTTTAGGGCTTTAGGGCTTTAGGGCTTAGAGTTTAGGGTTTAGAGTTTAGGGTTTAGGGTTTGGGGTTTAGGGTTTAGGGTTTAGTGAGGGGTTCAGCCGAGTGGTTGCAACTCGCCCAGGCGCGCCAGGGGACGGGCCACATCCAAAAACCCTAAACCCCTGAACCCTAAATTCTGGGGGTTACACGGGCTGGTACAAAAGGGTTAAGTTTAGGATAAAAGGTTTAAGTATGAGTACTTTAGTTCGGGTTGTAAGTTTTCGTGCTAAGACGAACTGGTACCTTACCCTTTAACCCCAAACCCTAGTTAGTATGTCGCTTGATCCTTGAAGGTTGGGTTTTAGGGGTTTCGGGGCTAAGGGCGGTTCGCGTATTAACTTCTACTAACCCTGGGCTTGGTGAGCTTTTGGGTTCAGGGTTTAGGGTTCGTGGCTTGGGGCTCAGGGTTTAGAGCTTAGGGCTTAAGGGTTTAGGGCCTTGGGTTTAAGGTTTTGGGTTTACCGTGCGGCATTTAGGGATGGCTTGGGCTTAGGGCTGCTACCCCCCGAAATCTGAAGGATATTTGGTCGACTACCCCAAAACCCTAAACCCTAAACCGTCCTAAACCCTAAGGCTCAAAATAGCCCAAAAGCCATGTATAGTATGGTTTTTAAGCCCAAAAGCCTTAAAATATGAGTCCTTAGAGCCTTAGGGAAACCCTAAAGCCTAAACGAGATACTCTTCTTCCCTAGCCCGTCACAGTTTCCCGGCGCCGCCTGTAGCGTGAAACCTTCGGTTCAGTGCTGAGCTGCCGGTAGCTTGGAAGCTGCCAAATCGAAGAAGAATTGCAGTTCCTTTTTGGGACTTACCTTATAGGATCCTAAATATAAACCACTAAAAGGAACCACTATGGAGCCTATGGGTAGGCCCCAGGCCCTAGGCCGTGGGTTTAGAATTTAGGGGTTTCGGGGTTTAGATCTGTAAACCCACAACCCTAAACCCTCAAACCCTAAATCCTAGACCCTCACCAAGAGAATCGTGAACCCTAAGCCGTAAACCTATGGTCGTCCATGCCTGCATTGCACGGGTGAGTTCCCGGTGCGCCATCCCTCACCCTGCACTCCGAACTGGCACAGCAATCAGCACATAAATAAAATCTTGATATGGATTACTGTCGCCTAAAGCCCTCTTGGCTAAGCCCGAAAGTAAACACAAAATCGTGTGCCTCCGGTTTGTGATTATGAAACTTGGTTGGGTTTGGGGTTCCAGGGGTGTTCGGCTCTGTCTTGAGCCCAATAAGCGAAGCTTCAGCCTCTCGGCTTCTTCCATCACTTGCGTCAGCTGCAGCTTTATAAAATGGTCGAAGGGCTGCGGCTTCGACGGTCCAATCACGGGCTATGCCAACCTCAAGCCCCGAATGCTCCGAGTTTTAGGGTTAGGGCTGAGGGGGGGGGGGGGGGGGGGGGCAGATCCCTATAGATTTTGCAGCCCATAACCGAACCACAAATTCTGCACCCCAAATACCCACAAGGACTGGGTGAGACCGAATGTATAAACTATAGATTCTATAGATGTTACGTACAACTCTTGTCTTCGGGTGCTGAGTTGAGGGAGCCTGGCTTGATCTTGTCTCCGGAGCTTTACGTTGACCCATGTTGACCCCTGACTAGTAAACAACACCCTTGCCTTTCTTTAAAAGGCCGTGAGATAGGGTACCAATTATGATCCCTACTCAGGGAGAGGGGAGGGGGGGTTTATGAATTCGGAGTCCACATTGGGAGACCNNCCCTAAACCCCTAAACCCCACACGAATCTCAAGGCCTGCATAGCTTAATTGGAATGAGGCCTCATCCTCATTGGGGTTCTGCTCTAAAGAAAGGGTTCTGCAAGGGTTCCTACAAGATAGGGTTCCTTCTTAAATGTGTTCTGCAAGGGCTTGGGAAAGGTGGCATATAGACTAGAATAAGGCTTTTGGTGGTTTACTGTAGTACACTTACTACACTGGAACCCAAAGGTTCTACCTGAACCCCGTAAAGCCTTCAGTTTAATGCTACCGCATTCTGATGCCCCTTATGCATGCCCAGAGAAAGGTCGGACCTTGTGGGGTTTAGGTGGTGCTTTGGCGCTTGGTGTCCGGGGATCTAGGGCCTGAAAATGCAAGGCTCTGGGTTTTTTAGTCCACTGCGGCCCCTTGAAGTGGGGAGCTGGTACATCCCACAGAAGGCCTGCGCACTTGTCTCACCTTGGTGTCAAAACGGGAGCACGAAGAAATGGGAAAGCCGAATACCCTAACAAAATACGGCCCTTATCATAAGGACGCCAAATAACAAGGTACCGTATTTTGCTGCTGCTACTACTACTACTA